>PVJS01033660.1:0-22035 GCA_004027185.1 Glis glis
GATCCTCTGGTCTCCGCCTCCCAAAGTACTGGGATTACAAGCATGTGCCACCACGCCCGGCCATAGAATCATTTATTTCTTTATTTTTATTTTATTTTATTTTTGTGTGTGTTTGTGTGTGATACTGGGGATTGAACCCAGAGGCATTCTCCCTCTGAGCTATGCCCTCAGCCCTATTTTTTTTTTTTATTTTGAAACAGGGTCTTGTTAAGTTGCTGAGGATCTTTCTAAATTGCTGAGGCTGTCCTTGAAGCTGTGATCCTCCTGTCTCAGCCTCCCAAGTACTGGGATTACAGGTCTGTGCCACCACGCCCGGCTGAGTTGAATCATTTATTTTGAAAGAACACACATAATGATTATATAAGGTTTAGTCAGTAGTTATGTAACTGAAAGGAAAAAAAATATGTATGTATATGGACAGAGCAAGCATTAAAAACTTTCCAGGTTTTTTTAATTTATCCATAAAATATTTTGGGATTATCACCTGGAAACAAAATTTCCCTTTTAAAAAGGATTAATTTTTAATAGTTAACTGTATCAGTCTTTGTATATGGATGTGACTATGCTTATCAAACCTGAAAGTTGCACAATTGACTAAAATATCTTTACATTAATACATTTTATTTACATATAAATAACTTAGATTAAGCTCTTTGCTGGTTTACAAGTTCTTTTCATATTGAGGACTTCATAAACAGAATGCCTTTTTTTGTGTGTGGTACTGGGGATTGCACTCAGGGGCATTCTACCTCTGAGCTACACCCCCAGCCCTATTTTTTATTCTTTATTTTAAAACAGGGCCTCACTAAGTAGCTGAGGCTGGCTGTGAACCTGCAATCCTCCTGTCTCAGCCTCCTAAGTACTAGAATTACAAGGGTGTGCCACCATGCCCAGTTTAGAGGAATGCCTTTTACAGTAGTGTTCAGCTAATAAAAATCTGGAGCATATAAAACATTTCTAAAAATTTTTTTTAGCATCCCTTCTTTTATTTATTTATTTATTTATTTATTTATTTATTTATTTTTGCGGTACTGGGGATTGAACCCAGGGGCGTTCTACCTCCGCGCTACACCCCCGGCCCTATTTTTTATACTTTATTTTGAAACCGGGTCTCACGAAGTTGCAGAGGGCCTCACTAGGTAGAGAGAGAGAGACAGGGAGAGAGAGAGAGAGAGAGAGAGAGAGAGAGAGAGAGAGAGAGAGAGAGCGCTGAGGCTGGCTGCAAACCGGGATCCTCCGGTCTACGCCTCCCAAAGTACTGGGATTACAAGCGTGCACCACCATGCCCGGCTTGCATCCCTTCTTTTAGAAGACAAACAAATCTGTGGATGTCCAGCAGCCATTGGGGAAATCCCAAAGATAATTTTGGTATAAAAAACATAGTAGTTTTATTCCAAAGGTGGGGCTGAATTTGGGAAGGGCAATATCAAAAAAAGCAATCCAAAGAGAAAAAAGTATAAGTGACAAAAGAAAAAAATTGTAACATGCAATATTAAGATAAGCTAAGCATTAGGGAAATTTTCAAGGATGAGGAACTTTTAAAAAATTGTTCAAGGATGTGATAAATGCACAAAATATTAACAGGCTCTCAAGAGTATTTTTTTGGTAATAACTCTGCTATTTGGACACTGAATACTTTTTAACTGCTTTTTGTTTAGAGTTAAACATATACTCAATAATCAATTTGTCAGAATTGATTTAATAGAAAATGCAAATTTAGTTTTATTCTTTTAGAATGCTATCTATATTTTATAGAATAAGATTCGCAGGCCTTTTCTCCATCTTATGAAATAGCTTCATTTACATCTAAATGACCTTATAAAATTAGTTAAACATTTCAAATTCATGATTTGAAGATATAATAAACCAAGAGAAAGCCTATTTTCCTTCATACCTCCTACTTGTACACCCTCATATTTAACTTTTAACATTTTCTTTCATATTCTGGCACAACCAGACAAAATTAGATTTTTGTTTTAAGACAAAATTACTCTCCTCTCTGATGACAAACAAAAAAAGTATTATTTTGCATACATACCCCACAGACACATACAAATTCTTTTACATTTCTTAAAATAAAGATCATGTATACCAACTTATATCAGTTGTTTATATATCTTTTTTACCTTTTAATTGATGGTCACTTAAAATGTATAAAAACAAAAGCAAAGGTATAGTAAACCTATATTTGAAGGCCCAGTATTTTTTTATTCTCTAAAAATTATTTAGGCATTATAATTTGTACTTTGTAATTGACAAAGATTATTAAATGATTAGTTCAATGTAATACTAGTTTAGAAATTAGGAAAATTTCTATCAAGTTAAATTAACTAGGCTTTCCATGAGAAAATAAACCCAAGTCTTCCATACATTAGAATGGTATGCTAAAATTTAATTTAATGTGATAAAATTTAAAAGGTGACATAAAGCTGTTTTTTAGTTGTTTCACTTACTCATTTAGGAAATATTTATTGAGCATCTCCACAAAAATTTCAGAACATTGGATATTCAAAAATTCAAGACTCCACAGAGCAGAGGTAAAGGCTGAGGAACAGAGAGTGCAGGAAAACATTGGGAGGTCTCAGAAATTAGCTGGTCACAGACCCCCAGTGGCCTTATCCTGACACTGATCATCAAGAGCTACACAAAGAATTTTGCCTTTGGGAATCTCAAGAGAGAAATTCCCAGCAGGGCTTTTTATTTGGTTATATGAGAAAGGCTGGCTGTCTGTTGAGGTATGCCAGTTGAAACCCATCAGTAAAACACTGGTCCCATGGTAGTCAGATTTTTTTTTTTATCTCTTTTTTTTTTTTTGCGGTACCGGGGATTGAACCCAGGGGCGTTCTACCTCCGCGCCACACCCTCGGCCCTATTTTTTTATACTTTATTTTGAAACCGGGTCTCACAAAGTTGCAGAGGGCCTCACTAGGTAGAGAGAGACAGAGAGAGACAGAGAGAGAAAGAGAGAGAGCTGAGGCTGGCCGCGAACCTGGATCCTCCGGTCTCTGCCTCCCAAAGTACTGGGATTACAAGCGTGCGCCACCACGCCTGGCCCATGGTAGTCAGATTTTAAGCAGCACATTGTGATGATTAATTTTATGTGTCAACTTGACTAAGCACACAATTATTTTAAAACATTCATTACTAAACCAGTCTAATTTGTGCAAGTTGTGTAAGGATTCACCTTGATTAGGAATATTGTGTGTGTGTGTGTGTGTGTGTGTGTGTGTGTGTGTTACTGGGGATTGAACCCAGGGGCATTCTACCTCTGAGCTACACCCCCAACCCTATTTTATTTTTATTTTGAAACAGTTTCTCGCTAGGTTGATGACAGTCTCACTACTTGCTGAGGCTGTCCTCAAACCTGTAATCCTCCTATCTCAGCCTCCCAACTACTGGAATTACAAGGGTGTGCCACCACACCAGGCTCAGGAATATGCTACTTGAGTGAGCCAGCCTGTCTTCCTTCCTTCCTTCCTTCCTTTTTTTTTTTTTTGGTTGTTGTTGTTACTTGGGATTGAACCCAGGGGCATTTTACCTCTGAGCTACATCTGTAGCCCCCCCCCTTTTTTTTATTTTGAAGCAGGGTCTCTCTAAGTTGCTGAGAGTCTCAGTAAGAATGAAGTTCATTAATGGAATTTCTACCATCGACCATATTTACATATGAGAATATACCAATGTCAATCTCAGTACTCTGTATTGGGGGGTAGGGGAGGCAGGGGAGACACCAAGTGCTGTGTGCATATATGTTACTGTCAACCTTTCCATTGTGATGTGAGACTATAATTCACCAATAAAAGCACATTTAAAAAAAAGTTGCTGAGGCTTGCCTCAAACCTATCCTTCTGTCCCTGTCTCCTGAGTACTGGGATTATAGGCCTATACCACCACTCTTGTCTTGAGCTTTTCTTTCCACTTGGGAGGGGGTGCTGGGAATTGTACCCAGGAGTATTCTGCCTCCAAGGTACACCCCCCAAACCCTATTTTATTTTTTATTTAGAAACAGGGCCTCACCTAATTGCTGAGGCTGGCTTTGAAACTGCGATCCTCCTGTCAGCCTCCCAGGTACTAGGATTATAGGTGTATACCACCTCCATTTTTATACTCAGCTCTCCACAATTAGCTTAAGAACCATAAAGTTTTCTTAATACTTTCTCTCTGTTATCAATTTATATGTCTTATTAATTTGCAAACAAGACTATTAATTTAACTCATAGCTAAATTGATTTTTCCTCTTTTCCTCTGTATATCTCCTTTATTAAGAGAAATTTTTGTTTGAATCAGCAGATGTAAAGTAATGAAAGTCCAATATTTCCTTCCTTTTCTAAAAATTGTTCATGGCAGAAATTTTTTAAGAATTTTTAAAAAATTCTTAGTTCTCTCATTTTAAATTTATAAAAGTTTAATAGTTTCTATATGCCAATCAAACAAGGGGCTTTATAACATAATAAATTTTTCTTCAGAGCAGCATTTCTTAACCTCACACTATTGACATTTAGAGCAGATAATTTTTTTGTTGTGGAGGGCTCTCCTGTGCACTGTAGAATATTTAGCAGCCTCCCTGGCCTCTACCCAATGGATGCCAGTAACATCCACCATGAATACTCAATTGTGACCATCAGTAATGTCTCCAGATACTGCTAAAAGTTCCCAGAGCAGGCAGGGATCAAATCACTCCCAGGTGAGAACCAGACATAGGCAAAGTACTGGGATTACAGGTGTATGCCTGGCTAAAATGCTTTTTTTTTTTTTTTTTTTGTGGTGGTGGTGATGGTAAGGGGAGGGTTTCCTGGGGATTGAATTCACGGGAAAAGACTAGAAGAACTGAAATTCCCACAGTGGAAGAGCCCTCTAGGGTGAGTCGACAGTCCCTAGCTGTTTGCTTCCAGGGCCTTTACCAATTCTGGTCACAGTGAAAGTTTTGGCCCAAGGACTCAAATGTGACAAGGAGAAGCCAGGGGACCTTTTGAAGACCATGGTTGCAGGAATGGCAAGTTTGAATCCAACGAAGTCTGAAAGACACTCATTGAGTATCTGCTGAATGGCGGTATGAAGGAGACCGGGCGGCCGATTCAGAAAGGCAGAGTGGAGTCTCCTGACTTGTGGTGCTTAGGAGATAAGTCCTATTAGAGAAAGTGACTGCAGTAAACGACACAACAGGTCCCTTCCTCAAATTTTTGCCAGTTTTTGAACTTACATGGGGTGGGAGACTGAGCTCAAAACCTTTTGTTATGGTTTGGATCTGGAATGTACCCCAAAAAGCTCATATGTCAAAAGCACAGTCCCCAGTGCGGCACAGTTCAGAGGTGGAGCTTCAGGCAACGATGGGATCATGGAGGCCCTGACTTCATCGGGGATTCAGCCTCTGATGGCTGAATGGAAGGAAGTCATGGGGCATCCCTGGGAGGGGTTTACTGTTCCTCTGATCTCTCTCTCAATCTCCTTCCCTCCTCTCTCCTTTCACTCTCTCCTTCCCTGTGGACACAAGCTGAGCAGCTTTCCATGATGTTTCTGCCTTGGGGCCAGCCAACCAGGGACTAAACTTCTGAAACCATGAGACAAAATAACTCTTTCCTCCTCTAAGTTGTTCTTGTCAGGTATTTTGGCCACAGTGATGAGAAACAGACTAACATACCTTTGAAGGACAGGATTTTAGAGATGAGGAGAAAGAAGTTCAAAGTCTTAGAAGGCTACACTGAAGAAGAAAGCTGGCTTGGAAAGGAAGAGTAAAGTCTGCCTGAAGGTGCTTAAGAAAGAAAAACCCCACTGACTTTGCTTCCTTTTTTCCCCTTCTTTTCCTGCCCTCTATTGAATTTAAAAGTCCTGCCCCACCCCCTCATTCCACTTGGTTGGAAAGCTCTATGTTGCTTTTCTATAGTTTTATTAGTTACCCTGAAATTTTTAACATGCACTATATATTTCCTAGTAGACTGTAAAATTACTCACCATTGCTCTCCTAAACCTGCCTATCCCCAGCCGGGTCCACTTCAGCCACCCAGAAAACATTCCCAAATTCTGCTCAAGCTAATCTTTGTCTTAGAGTTTAAAATTTACCTTATCAACACATAAAAAGTTTTTTTTATAATTAATAGTTAATTAAATGTGCTTTAAAAAAACAAAACCACTACTGAAGAAATTCCCTAGAATCTCTGATCTCAGACTAAATGAGAGTCCTGTTTGCCTGATACACGGTAGGTGCTCAATGAATGGAACCCGCCTTCTCCCACAAATAAACAGTTGTCTCTTTAAAGCTAGACACGAGTGCTCAGCGCCGTGGATTCCTGAGTTGGGTCCATCTCGTGGACAGTTGTCCAAGACTAACCTCTCTACATTAATTTTCTGAATACTGCACTTGACCATGTGGCAAACCAAGCAGCATGGGATTAAATGTTCTCATTTCGGAGCTGTGAAGTGTTGAAACTGATCAGGAAGTGAAGGCAGAATGCCTCTCCTCGGGGAGAAGCAGCCAGTCCTCATTGCTGCTGCTCTTGACTGCCAGTTGGTTGGAATGCAGCTGTTAAGGCAGCTGTTGAATTGTTTGTCCAACTTGAAAGGACACTGCCAAGTGGCAAGTATTTTTCATAACATTTGACTTTTGCTAAGAACCATAACAGTGCATTTTATGAAGCCCTAGCAGCATGCCAAGTATGGCAGATTTATTACGCAGCAGGTTTATAGCCTAGGCCAAACAAGGATGCTCATTTCCATTTTTAATATTTATAAAAAGAATAAAGGGGGTCCCAAAGGAAGCCTCTACACAAAACATCTCTACAGCTTGAATCTTTGCTGAAATGGTAGCAGATTAACTTGATAAAATGAAATATCTCTGAAAGGAAAAACGAAAACCTACAAATGGCAAAAAGAAAACATGTTTAAATATTTTAAATCTCTACAAGGTGGCCGAAGAGTGACTCTACTCCTGCTTGTCCAGGACAGGTGCAGGTAGAAGCACATCACTTGCTGAATCCCTTGCAATTCACAGGTTCCTGGTCATTGTTGATTAGAATACTGACACTAACTACTTAACAATCATGTTGAATTTGACAGACTGTGAACTAGATGGGGGTGGGGTAGGAAATTAGCAACTATCTTTAATAGTAAAATCAGTATGTCCAATGTAGGCAGTCAAAATTAAGAAAACACATTGTAATGCTATAATTTTCTTCCAAACCCAAATGTGCACGGGTCATGATCCTGTAAGCTAGCTCTCTGTTCTTAGTATATTTTTCACTAGCCAGAAGCTCATGCATTCAAAAAAGATAATGGAGCCACGCGTGGTGGCACATGCTTTTAATCCCAGTATTTGGGAGGCTGAGACAGGAGGATTGCAGGTTCAAGGCCAGCCTCTGCAACTTAGGCCCTCAGCAACTCAGCGAGACCTTGTTTCAAAAAATAAAAAAAAAAGGACCGGGGGTGTAGCTTGGAGGTAGACTGCCCTGGCTTCAATCTTCAGTGCCCCCCAAAAAAAAGCTTATGGGGAAATTCTCTAGGTATATAGAGAGATCCCATACACACCCCTGATTTGTTCCAGTTAAATTATATTAGAAGTCAGCAATAACTGCCATTCATAGTATTTAGTGTGTGGTCTCCATAAATCTTTGTGAAAACTGTAAAAGTGAGGAAAGGAGTACACATTCTCATTTCATAAACCCCACAGTCAAAGCTAGAACAGAGACTTTTTAAAAAAAAAATTTTTGTGGTACTAGGGATTGAACCCAGGGGCATTCTACCTCCAAGTTGTACCCTTTTTACTTTTTTGTTTTGAAACAGGGTCTTGCTAAGTTGCTGAGTCTGGCCTCGAACCTGTGATCCTCCTGTCTTATCCTCCCAAGTACTGGGATTACAGGAGTGCACCACCACACCCAGTCAGAGACATTTTTGAAGATGAACTGGTCTGAACAAAGGCCTGGTCAATGGTAATTCTAACTTACCTTTTTTATTTACTAAATGAATAAATGACAAAAATCTAATATGTTCCTTCAAATTGCTAAAGCATGCATTTCCACAAAGTTGCCATGAATTTTTGGAGAAAGATAAAGTCCCACATAATGGATAAAGGCTGCTGAGGGAGTCAGACACAAGCTTTGTGCTCTCTGTTTTCAGGGATCCAGAAAAAGAGAAAATGCAAAACATGGATGAAATTTACAAGACCACTTCCACAGAGAGGACCCAGCTGTTGGAGAAAGAACTGGCCGTGCGATTGCAGGAACTGCGGTCTGCACTGGAAGAACAGGGGATCCTCCAGGGATCAGCTCGTCGAGCTTACAGGTGAAAGGTGGCAGTGAGAAGGTGTGGCCTCCAGGGAGGCTACCTCCCGCTCTCACCCCATAATCGCCCTCAGCCTGTCTCTTCTTTTTGCATGAACAATTGACATGATCTCAAGCTCAGATGAATGTATACAATAGCAGGTTCTAATGCTCCCTTCTTCCATCCAACTACGAACCCGGCCCAAACCTGCTTAGCTTTCTAGATCAGACAAGCTCAGGAGCACTTAGGGTGGTATGACTGACCGCAGACTAGGTGCCCTTTTCTAACCTGACTGCTGCCCCTAAGGTTTCCCTATATTCTAGCATTGTCAAGGCAGACTGAAGCAATGTCTTCCCAAAGGGCGAAAATGCTCATATATGTTCACAGATGTTAGCATCTTAAAGTTCCAGAAGCTATTACACAAATCACACTCAATAAAAAGATTTCAGCTGGGCATGGCAGCACAGGCCTGTAATCCCAGTACTTGGGAGGCTGAGACAGGAGGATTTCAGGTTTGAGGCCAGCCTCAGCAATTTAGTGAGACCTTCAGCAACTTAGCAAGACTGTTTCAAAATTAAAAAGAGCTAGGGGTGTAGCTCAGAGATAGAATTCCCCTAGGTTTAATCCAGGAGAGAGAGAGAGAGAGAGAGAGAGAGAGAGATCTCAGCCAAGCATGGCGGCACACGCCTGTAATCCCAGCGACTCCTGAGGCAGAGGCAGGAGGATCACAAGTTCAAGACCAGCCTGGGCAATTTAGTTAGATCCTGTCTCAGAATAAAAAGTAAATAAGCTGGGTGCGGTGGCATGTGCCTTTACCCCAGTACGTGGGAAGCTGAGACAAAGGATCACACTTTGGAGGCCAGTGTGCCAATTTAGTCAGACCCTGTTTCAAAATAAAATAAAAAGGGCTGGGGGTGTAACTCAGTACCAGAAGGAAAAGAAGGAGGAGGATGAGGAGGAACAACAATAATTAACAAGGGCTTGGGGGTGTAGCTCAGTGGTAGAGCTCCCCTGAGTTCATGTCCTAATACTAAATATATGTGTGTGTGTGTATGATTTATATACATTATATATCTTTTATCTAATAATATCTTAACTGAACTTGACCTTGATTTTGATGAGAAATTAAAAAACTGAAATAATGTTCAGTATTTGGTAATAAATTTTCTAAAAATAATGTGGTTAGGAGCTCTTTTATAGGTAAATGTTGCCAACAATGGCCCTCAGGCTCCTTTAGAGAAACAGGGTAGCCAGATCGACCTCCAAGTGGTGAGTCTCATGGATGCAGCATCTTCACAGCCCTCTGTTTCTGTTACTGCCACAATTTATCAAAAGTTACAAGAAGCCAGGCGAGGTGGCCCACATCTGTAATCCCAGTACTTGGGAGGCTTAGGCAAGAAAATTGCATGTTCAAAGGCAGTCTCAGCAAGCTAGTGAGATCCTGTTTCAAAATAAAAAATAAAAAAGGCTGGGAGTATAGCTCAGAGGTAGAATGCCCTGGATTCATTCCCCAGTACCAAAAAAAAAAAAAAGTTACAGCATGAAAACTGTTAGGTTGACTAAGCACAATGGAGATGGTGAGAGATGTGGCAAGAATATCAGGAGAAGAGGCAGTGGGCAGGTGAATTGGCACTTCATTCCAAAGATAAGTCTGAAGAACCACTGCTTAGTATTTACAGTTAGTCTTTACAGCTATTGAGTGAAGCAGATCGAGGATTGTGGTGAGAAGGAAAGATCACGGAACTATGCAAGTCAGAATTTCTCTCAATTTTGGCTTATTTGAAAAATAAAGTAAAAAACTTATGCCCCCCCTTACCTTATTAGGTTGTGAGGATCAAATGACATAATGCATGTTAAAGCATTTTGAAAACTAGAAAAAAATTGTTTCTTACTTGAAAAATCAAGTGCTGATATTATTGCAACTTAGATGTCTGAGCGTCAGCAAGCAATTCCTTGCAGTACATTGTGATGAAAAAGGCTTACTTTTTGTGTATGTATGTCTGTGGTACTGGGGATTGAAACCAGGGGCATGCTACCCTCAGCCCTATTTTAGTTTTTTAGTTAATTAATTAATAAACTTATTTATTTTGTGATACTAGGGATAGAACCCAGGGGCATTCTACCTCAAAGCTACACCCCCAGTCCTATTTATTTTTCATTCTTTATTTTGAAACAGGGTCTCACTAAATTGCAGAGGGCCTCACTAAGTAGCTGAGGCTGGCCATAAACCTGCGATCTTTCTGTCTCAGCCTCCCAAGTACTGGGATTACAAGTGTGCGGCACCACGCCCGGCATATTTTTTTATTTTGAAACAGGGTCTCGCTAAGTTGATGAGAGTCTCACTACTTGCTGAAGCTGTCCTTGAACCTGCGAGCTTCCTGTTTCAGCCTCTCAAGTACTGGGATTACAGAAGAAAGGCTTTCTTTCTTTTTTCTTTCTCGTTTTTTTTTTTTTTTGGCGGTACTGGGGATTGAACCCAGGGGCATTCTACCTCCAAGCTACACCCCCAGCCCTATTTTTTATTCTTTATTTTGAAACAGGGTCTCACTAAGTTGCAGAGGACGGATCCTCTGGTCTCAGCCTCGCAAGTACTGGGATTACAAGCATGTGCCACCATGCCAGGCTATAAGAAAGGCTTTCTGAAAGCCCTTTCACAACACATTGATGAGAAATCCTGGCTACCCACATTTCTCTTTTTCCCCAAACCACCTGGAAGAATCTAACTTAATTCCAACAAAATACTTACTGAGTACTTTCTATCTGCAGGTACTGTGCTAAGTTCTGAAATCCAAAGAAAAGTGAAATATCCTCTCTGATAAGCATTCTCCTTCCCCAGTAAACTGAAAAATCATGTTTTCTTTTTCCTGTTTTCTATTTTCCATTCTTTTCCTCTTTTTTCCTCTTTATGCCCTGGACTTTGCAATGGTTACATGCGTCATCAATGCTTGCTGAATGAATGGATGGATGAGTGAGTAAGCGAATGAGTGTATGTCAAGTGAACAATGCTGGATGAAGGGTTGATCTGTACATTGCTTATGTTCACCAGCCTCTTTTAGGAAGTTCACAGCACTGTGAGGTTACCTGGGAGGAAAGACATGATCTGAATGAGAGAGGGTTAGGCTGCTAAGCCTGGGACCCTGCCCAGTCTCCCAGTGTGCCAACGATCAGGAGACAAGAGAGCAAGGAAGCTTTCTCATTTCCTTAACTGCCTGCCTCGTAGCTGATCCTCTTCTGTGGGTTACTGCTTCTCCGCTCCATGTGGCTGCCACCAAGATCCAGGAAGCACAGAAATGTACCTTTGACTGATTGCTTTTCCTTTCAAGGCCCTTCAGAGCTTGCCTACTTCTTTTTCCATCAAAGCCAAGGGGTGGGGAGGGAGTTAAGGGAGGCATTATCCCCAGCTTCAGGGGGAAATTTGACACGAGGCATCTCAGTGGGTTGCTCAGGCTCAGGTGGCCGATGGTCCTGACGGTCAGCCTAGTGGCCTTTTCACAGAAACGTTTGCTGGCAAGTGTTCAAACTAACAAATGGTTTAACAACTTATCCGTGGGGACTGGGAGGGTCATATGAGCAAGATTAACCTAAATTGCATTGCCTATGCCCCCTCAAAATCGCTAGGTGGTCTCACATGTTCCAGAATGACGCTGTGGCTCCTTTGCCAACGTCTGTGAGCTCCCATTTTGAAAGCGACATCTACATCGGGGTTGCTATCCCCTGGGGTTCCCAGTGCTGCCAAGCCTCAAGCCAAATAGGGAGAGCTCTGTTCTTCCTGGCCCAGGGCCCCTTCCCTTACCAGGACCCCACAGCTTGTTCTGCCTGCATGAGAGTCCCTGAGGAGAACAACTCCCTCACAGCTGGGCCTGAACAGCAGTGCACCAGGCTGCTTCTGTGTGTGTGTGTGTGTGTGTGTGTGTGTGTTTGTGTGTGTGTGTGTGATTCAGGGGACTGAACCCAGGGACATTCTACCACTAAGCTACATCCCCAGACTTTTTCATTTTTTATTTTGAGACAGGGTCTTACTAAGTTGTCTAGGCTGGCATCCAACTTGTGATCCTCCTGTATCAGCCTCCAGAGTCACTGGGATTATAGGTGTATACCACCATGCCTGGCTTTATATGTGTTTTACCTATGGATCAGTTATTTTCCTGAGGCAGAAAGCTTGGTTACAATAATTCTTAAAGTATTTCCTGTTTAATATTTAAGAGTCATATTCACTCCCAGATAATTCAGCAAGAACACAAAAATAAAAACATTTTGAACCGGGCATGGTGGCGCACACCTGTAATCTAAGTACTTGGGAGGCCAAGACAGGAGGATGGCAGGTTTGAGGCCTGCCTCAACAATATAGCAAGACCCTGTTTCAAAATAAAAAATAAAAAGGGCTGGAGGTGTAGCTCAGAAGTAGAATGCCCCTGGATCAAAATACCACACACACATACACACACACATTTTTTTGTTGTTTAATTACAAGATGCCAGTTTTATGTGTCAACTAGGATGAGAGTGAGGTTTGCTAAGCACAGTACTTGTCAGAGGTAAGGTTGCTGGAGGGAATATCGGCAGGAGAAATAAAACTCCTCTCCATGTGTCCTTCCCTGTGCTCTGGAGTAGGAAATAGGTAATTAAGGGTAGAAGGAAAGACCATGTTTGTGTGGAGAGGAGGAAAGAGAAATTGGCCCAGGAAAGGAAATATCAGGTGCACAAAGGAAAGATTATAAGGCAGAAGAATGTGGCCTTTATATGCCCCCAATCATACAGCATAATATGATATACTTATTTGAAAATGAGCAGTTATGAAGAGTTACAGGTTAATCAAGGCCTAGCTATAATCTGGTCTATTATAACTCCCATAATTATAGCTTCTGTTGCATAAATCTTTCTGCAGCTCTGTCCACATACCAAAGGACATTTCTTACTTTAGAAGAGAAAGGGAACTGGCACTGAAGACAACCTTGCAGGTAAGAAGAAGGGTGGGCCATTTCTTTTTTAAAAATTATTATTATTTTTAATTTGGTGCATTGTAATTTGACATCATATTGGGGTATAGAGTGTCAGGCAGATGCATGCAAATAGTCCTTGGTGCCCTCCCCACCAGTTCCCTCACTTTCTCTCCCCCTCCCTGCACATGTCTTTGATATTGGAATTGGTAGTTTTGTATAGATTCATAGCATCATTTCAATTATTACACTCTTTATGACTTTGTCTTCCTTCCCTAATCCCCCTCAGTCACTATCCTGAGTCTCTGCTCATCTATCTGATGTTGCCCTTATTTCTGAATATCTCTCTAACTTCCATATATAAGAGAAAACATACATCTACTCATTTTTTGAGACTGGCTATACTCGCTTAGTATGATATTCTCAAGTTCCATCCATTTTCCTGCAAATGGCATGATTTTGTTCTTTTTTATGGCTGAGTAAAATTCCATTGTGTGTATACACCAAAGTTTTGTGATCCATTCATTGTTGATGGATACCTAGGGTGGTTCCATAATTTGGGTATTGTAAATTGTTCTGCTATGAACATGGATATGCAAATATCATTATAATATTCTGATTTCATTTCCTTTGGGAAGATGCCCAGGAGCGCTATTGCTGGGTCACGTGGTAGTTCCATTCCCAATCTTCTGAGGAACCTCCATACTGATCTCCATAGCAGCTGTACTAGTTTTCTAACAGTTTAATAGGGTTCCTATTTCTCCACAACCTCACCAGTATTTATTATTATTTGTGTTCTTGATAATTGCCATTCTAACTGGAGTTAGATGGAATTTCAGTTTAGTTTTAATTTGCATTTCCCTGATTGCTAAATATGTTGAACATTTTTTCATATATTTATTGGCCATTTGCATTTATTCTTTTGAAAAAACTCTGTTCAGTTTCATGAACAGAGAAATCAGTTATAAAATTTATGTGGAAAAACAAAAGACCCAGAATAGCCAAGGCAAATTATACTATAAAGTGATAGTAATAAAAACAGCATGGTATTGGCACAAAAACAGACACATAGACCAATGGAACAGAATAGAAGACTCAGAAACAAAGCTCCATATCTATAACCAGTTGATCTTTAATAAAGGCACCAAAGACATACACTGGAGAAAGGACAGCCTTTTCAACAAACGCTGCTGGGAAAACTGGATATCTATATGTAGAAAAATGGAACTAAACTCTAACCTCTCACCTTGCACAAAAGTCAACTTGAGATGGTTCAAAGACCTAGAAATTAGACCAGAAACCTTGAAACTGCTGAAGAGGGCATAGACCAGCATTCCAACATATAGGTACAGGTAGAAACTTCCTCAATAAGACCCCAAAAGCTTAAGAAATTAAAATAAGAATTAATGTGTGGGATCACATCAAATTAAAAAGTTTCTTTGCAGCAAAGGAAACCATCAGGAATCTACAGAGAGAGCCTACAGAATGGGAGAAGATCTTCACCACCTACCCATCAGACAGAGGTCTAATATCAATATCTAGAATATACAAAGAACTTAAAAAGATTAACACTAAAAAAACAAACAACCCAATAAAAAATTGGTGGGCCATTTCAATACAGCAATAAATCTGATTGTACTACCTTGGGCACTTTTAGCAAAAAAAAAAAATGTATTTTTGCAAACAGACAGCTGATGTTGTTGACAGTGTGTATGAGAACAGAACAGCCCCACATTCAGTTCAGTGCTGGACAAGAGCAGGCCACTGTGTCCTTGGAGATACCTGATTTTATGACATTTGAAATGCTACAGCTCCTGGATTCCAAATGTTAACACTAGTTCTTTGGGTTTAGGTGGCCGAGGCAAAGCCCCTTGTTATTCAGGCAGATATCATGCAGAGGGAGCTAGAGAGCTGCCTAAGAAGAGAGTACACACCTGAAACGCTACCTTTGCTTCTGTTGCAGGTAAGGGTCACTTTGCCAGTTGAAAAACACATCTGGAATTTAGTGGAAGTTTATGAACAAAGCTGACTTTCTGGTATAACCTCTGGCCAGGGTAGGCTTTGCTATACATAGAAGTTTGCAGAACTTAGTTAGCCTAAATGCTATTGGTTGTTAGAGACCTAGACCATAGTTCAGTTTAGTTTCATTTCAGTTTAGTCACTGACTGATTGACTAAGCTTCAACTAAATACTTCCTGTGCTGATATTACGGGGCAGTGCAGCATTGGCTAAGATAGGCCCAGCCCCCAAAACTATTGGCTAATCATTGGAAGACATTTCTGGAGATTTCTCTTAAGATAATAACTCAAAATGAGAAAAAGGATTTCCAGAAAGATTATTATTTCAGCATTATAATAAAAGTAAAATATCAGAATTGCCCGAATACCCACCAATAAGAGAAAGAGTTAAAACTGGTGTTGTGCTTGATAAAATATTGTTCTATCATTTAAATTTTTAGTGTAAGGAATTATTGTTATATAATATTAATAAAAATGGGTGTGTGTCAATGATAATAATGCTCAAATAGTGTACAGAAGAATCACTTGATGGACATAGACCAAAATGTTAACAATCGCTGTGTTTGGATGGCAGGATAATGAATTTCCTCTTTCTTCTTTTATATATTTTCTAAATTTTATCCCCCCACCCTTTTTTGGTACTGGGGAGTGAACCCAGGGGCATTCTACCTCTGAGCTATACCCCCAGCCCTATTTTATTTTTATTTTGAAACAGGGTCTTGCTAGGTTGATGACAGTCTCACTACTTTCTGAGGCTATCCTTGAACCCGAGATCCTCCTGTCCCAGCCTCCCAAATACTGGTATTACAGGCATGGGTCACCACACCCAGTTCCTAAATTTTCTATAATAAGCATGTATAATTTTAATTTTTAATATTCTTTACTCCAGTATTATGAGAGTGTCCACCCTATGCATTTCCATTCAAATGTGTTCTTTAGCAACTAGTTACCAATTAAATTAATCACAAAAAAGCAAAAGATATTGAGATTCTGCTTGCAACTCAAACCTCTGCCATTATCTTTATTCAGGATTCTGTTTTGTTGGGGGTTTTTTGGGTTTTGCTTTTTTTTTTTTTTGGTACTGAGGATTGAACCCAGGGGCATTCTACCTCTGGCCTACACCCCTGGCCCTATTTTATTTTTTATTTTTGAATCAAGGTCTCACTTAGTTACTGAGAGCCACCCGAAACTGTTTAGGCTTGTCTCGAACCAGTGATCCTCCTGTCTCAGCCTCCCAAGTACTGGGATTACAAGCGTGCGCCACCATGCCTGGCTCAGGATTCTCTTTACCTATCATTTCTTTTGTGTGTGTGTGTAAGTAACTGGGGATTGAACCCAGGGGCATTCTGCCTCCGAGCTCCACCCCCAGCCCTATTTTTTATTCTTTATTTTGAAACAGGGACTCACTAAGTACCTATCATTTCTGGCATTCTTCTTTTCTTTGTGTGCCTCAGTGGTTCTCAATGGAGAGAGTAAAAAGGTAGAGATAGTAGACATTTGGGGAAATATAAAAATAATCAGCTGGAACTTATAGGAATGAAATATTCATTTGGTCATTTTTGATATTTCCCATTTTTCTTTCCTCATTATGTTCTCATTTTCCTTTCAATCTTTGAGCATCCTGAACACATAATAATTCTTTAAAAGTTCCTGTTTGCTAATTTTGTCACCTCTGTCCTTCCTGTGTCTGTTTCTCATCACCAATTTTTCTTCGGCGTCTTTATCATGCTTTCCTGCTCCTTTGCATGTCTAATAGTTTTTAATCGAAGACTGAAAATTGTTATTTTTTCATTATTGAGTGCCAGACTTTTTGTATTCTTTAGAGAGTGCTGGACCTTATTTTGGTAGGCTTTTAAGTTACTTATACATCAGCTTAATCCTCTCAAGGCTTGCTCTCAAGCTTTGTTAGAGTGGATTTGGGATAACCTTTACTCTATGCATAGTCTGTCCTTATAACTAAAGCCTCTGGTGTCTCCCCAAGTGTCCTGGGTATTCAGTGAAGATCCTTCACTCTGGCTGGTTCAAACTCTGAGAACGGTTCCAATGCCCCAGCCAGTCATTGTTTGCACAGCCTCCTGGAGCCTCACTCTGGGCGTGCCTGGCTAGCTCTTCAGCAACAGACTCAAAGGGGTCTCTATGCACATTTCTGGAGCCCTTCCTCTGCACAGCTTCCTCTCTCTAGTATTCCACCTGGCAAACTCCAGCTGACACCACTTCCCAAATTTCACTTTTTCTCTCCTTAAGTCAGAGAGACCATCGTCTGCTCAGGATTCCCTCTCCTCCCCAGCTCAGAAACAGCAAGGCGATGGGAGGGCCACGTGATTTGTCTCCCTTCTCTCAGGGATCATGGTCCTGCATTACTCAATGTCAGAAAACAGTTGGCTTGTGTATTTTGTTCAATTTTCTACTTGCTTATGGTGGAAGGACATGGTAGAGCTAGTTTTGGCATCATAGCCAGTATTGCTTTTATTATCAGAAAGGAAATATTTTTAAAAGTGTATTTGCCAGGCATGGTGGTACATGCCTATAATCCCAGGACTTGGGAGGCTGAGACAGGAGGATCACAGGTTTGAGGACAGCCTCAGCAAGTAGTGAGACCCTGTTTCAACCTAGCGAGACCCTGTTTCAAATTTTTAAAAAAATGGGCCGGAGGTGTAGCTTGGAAGTAGAATGCCCCTGGGTTCAATCCCCAGTACCACATTAAATAAATAAATAAATAAATAAATAAATAAATAAATAAATAAATAAATGTATTTAATTATTTTAAATATAAATAAAACTTCTGATCTGAGGTTAAAAGTTGTAATCTTCCCTGTAATGTACTTTGTAATTTTTACTCATAATTTCAGTTTTCTTTTTAAACTGGGGATTGAACCCAGGGGGCTCTACTTCTGAGCTACACTCCCAGACCTTTTTTTTAAAAAAATTTTATTTTGAAATAGGGTCTAGCTAAGTTGCTGAGGGTCTCACTAAGTTACTGAGGCTGGTCTTGAACCTGGCAATTTCAGTGTTTAATACAAAGTTTAAGCTCACTTTAGTTTGACAGACCACTACGATTGTTCAGTAACTGATAAATGGCTTACAAACTATTCACTTGGCAACAGATCATAAAAATTAAATAGTGCCTACTTATTTTGTTTGAATGGTGTCTTGAGCCAGGCATCTTAATTTTACTTTTTTTATGTTTTTATTGGTGCATTGTAGTCTCACATCACAATGAGGTCTTAATTTTATGATCTTCATGTAGAAAAATACATTTTTTCAAAACAACCAGAGATTGATTTATCTATTACGTGTTTGTAAGATTTATTTCAGTTTTCTTACTATAATTGTATTCTGCTGAGTGCTTATTTTTGTTGTTGTTAAAGTATTACACAGAAAGAATTACCCAACTCGTCCAGAGTAAATATTTACACATGCTTAGATGGAAGAGATTTTGCCAGCATAGTAAGATCATGGAGCAACTTTATCCTCTTTACAAGGTAGGAAATCAATGAATAGTATCTGTGGGCTATTTTTGTAATGAAACAAAATGATCAATAAGCTTGTCAATTTTTTAAAACTTTCAACTAAAGATAGGAAAGGAATTAATGGGTATACCGTATTGCCTGTTCTGCTAGTGGCAGAAGATAATGATTCTTTTTTTGTTTGTTTGCTTTTTGCAGTACCGGGGATTGAACCCAGGGGTGTTCTACCCCGGTCCTATTTTTTATTCTTTATTTTGAAACCAGGTCTCATGAAGTTGCAGAGGGCCTCACTAAGTAGCTGAGGCTGGCCGTGAACCCGGATCCTCCGGTCTCTGCCTCCCAAGTACTGGGATTACAAGCTGGCGCCACCACGCCCCGCTTTTTCTGTTTGTTTTTTGATGGTACTGAGATGGAACCCAGGGGTGCTCTACCTCTTAGCTACACCCCCAGCCCTTTTCATTTTTTATTTGGAAACAGGGTCTCACTAAGTTGCTGAGGGTCTCGCTAAGTTGCTGAGCCTGACCTCAAACCTGAGATCCTCCCTTCTCAGCTTCCCAAGTACTGGGGTTACAGGAGGGTGCCACCACACCTGGCGTAATGGTTCTCATTTTTAAGAATGAGATTTGAAGGAATTTCTATACGCTAGGATATGCATTTTTCTGTATAGACTTGGCCTTCTCTGCTATGGATGAGAGCTCAGAAGCCGACTGCAGTAGCTCAACACCGTCATGCACTGATTCTGTTTGGAGTCTTTCTCCTTCAAAGTCCTAAGAGTGTAACCATTGCTTTTGTCAATCAAATTCAGATTATGGAAGAACTCTGGGACTCCAAGAGCCCTTTATTTGACCTCAAAACAGCATTCCTCTATGCTCAGGTGCAAATAGTACAGAGAATAAAGTTTGCCCATAGCTAAGTTCTGTCTTTGTGTCTCTCTCCAACAGAAGCAGGTTGGCTACATTATGCAGGAGTACAATGATGCTGTTCAGAGAGCTGAAAGATTGTCTGTTGCTCGAGAAAACTTCCTTACGGGGAAGAACAATGCTCCTGGCCTGGTGACTCTGGAAGACCTGACTATTTACACGAGGTGGTTAGTGTGCCAGCTGCACTCTGCCAGGACCATTCACCGCTACCTTCAGGTAGGCAAATGGGCTACGCGACGAGGTGGCACGTGAAGCGCTTGTGTGACCTTCCCAGGAAGTGGCAGTACACTGTTTTCTCACACCTGTCACCTGGTTTTTGGTTTGTCACTGTTTCTGTACTCTACCCACCCTAAAAATGACAGGAAAACAATGGGTCACTTTTTTTTTTTAAACCTTGCTCTACTGAAATCACTCCATGAATTTAGCTTCCCCCAACATGCGTCTGATGTGCTATGTTGTGTTCACTCTGGAAGTTTGTGTTTTCATCGTCTTGTTTTATGCTCTCCAATTAATTTGGTCCACTTTTTTATTTAGCAATATTTAATGAGGTCTAATATGTGCCAGGTACTTGTCCTAGGCCATGCAGCAAAGATGCAGTCTTTGCTGAAAGGTAACAAGGTTCCTGTAATGAGAAGCAAATAAATTTCCACTGATTGTTTAATATTATTCCAGATTTTTTGAAGTCAGAATATTATAGTGATACATGCATTTTCATGTGTATAGCAGCACAAATCATGATAGCCAAACTGTGGAGCCAGCCTAGGTATCCACCAACATGAATGGGTTACAAAACTGTGGTATATACACACAATGAAATTTTACTCAGTCATAAAGAAGAACAAAATATATCATTTGCAGAAAAATAGATGGAACTAGAGAATATTATGCTAAATGAGATCAGCCAGTCTCAGAAAGTGAAGGGTCATATGTTTTCTCTCATATGTAGAAACTGGGAAACAAAAGAGACTTCAGATAAATTAGGAGAGAGACCAGCAGAAATAGTGGAGGGGATTTGGGGAGGGAGAGGCCTGATGAAGGAAACAGTTCAAACAATCCTATGTATCTTGGTAAAGCTATTAAGACCAGTTTCAATATTATGAATGAGGAGGGGAGGGAGTGGGGCAGGGTGTGGAGGGAAATGCACTGGCTGTTATGTGCATGTATGTTCCTATCACACTAATCACACTAAACCTCAATATGATGCATGGTTACAATGCACCAATAAAAATACACTTTAAAAATTTCACCAGGTGTGGTGATACATGCCTGTAGTCCTCGTACTTGGAAGTCTGAGACAGGAGGATTGCAGGTTCGAAGACAGCCTCAGCAATATAGTGCTCTCAGCAACCTAGTGAGACACTGTTTCAAAACAAAAAATAAAAAGGTCTGGGGGTGTAGCTTGGGGGTAGAATGCCCTTGGGTTCAATCCCTACTAATGAACACACACACACACACACACACACACACACACACTTTCTACTGAAAGACAATGGGATAAGAGAGTACTACAATGAAGTACAGGGTAAAGAGAGTTGGAGAGGAGAGGCCCTAACTCAGGCTGGGGGATCACAAAGGAGCAAATTGTGTGATTGATGTAGACCTGGCTGGAGGTTGAGGTCACTCAGAGTTGGTAACAACACTGGGTTTCCCATTTCCAAATTTAGTTCTTCATCATCGGGCAGGTTACTGAGGTTCCTCCTCTGTCCCCCTCCTCTATGGAAGCTGATAGAGACCTGCTCCTGGGCCCATGTCTGGAAGCTTCTGTGAGAAATGGGTTGACATGTGGCCTCTTGGTTGTGCCTTTCTGTAGGCCCTCCAGTATCTGCCCATCTCTAAAGCTCTGAGTCTAGATGATAAGCAAGTCCCTGAGGTTGGTAAGGAAAATGAAGAGGTCTGTGTCAATGACATTGACCCTGACATCCAGGGTCCTGCATCTCCTGGCCCTGTGGATACCAGCATTTCAGGTAAGAAATTAATCTACTTTCCCCTAGGGTAATGTGGAGAAAAAAAAGATTGTGATTTTGTGCATGTGCCTTTTTTTTTTTTTCAGTACCGGGGATTAGACCCAGGGGCGTTCTACCTCCGCGCTACACCCCCGGCCCTATTTTTTATACTTTATTTTGAAACCGGGTCTCACGAAGTTGCGGAGGGCCTCACTAAGTAGAGAGAGAGAGAGAGAGAGAGAGAGAGAGAGAGACAGGGAGACAGAGAGAGAGAGCTGAGGCTGGCCACGAACCCGGATCCTCCGGTCTCCGCCTCCCAAAGTACTGGGATTACAAGCGTGCGCCACCACACCCGGCTGCATGTGCCCTTTTATCCCATGATCTTGCTAACATTTTTCTATGTACCAACAATTTATATCTTCCTAATAAGCAAGTGTTAATGTAATGTTTTCTGATGATAAAAATGCCAATTGCTAGCTGGGCGTGGTGGCGCACGCTTGTAAT
>PVJS01033661.1:0-22034 GCA_004027185.1 Glis glis
CAAAAAAAAAAAAAAAAAAAAAAAAGATCTGACTGTTCATATATGGCACATCTAAAGCAAGGATTGGGAAAAGCCATCAGAAAAGGGACAATTGTGCTAGGAATCTTTATGTACTAGGAAACCTTGCAAACTGTGAGCTAGTCTTGATTTCAAGTTAGCTTTGCCTGGACTGTGATGACTTCCATTGGAGGACAAGATGAAAAATTATGGTGTTGGAAATGCATAATAAATAGACTATACTACTCACAAGTCCAGAACTTGCTGAAATTTCACATTTCCTATTTTATATGGCAAGGATCTTAATTCATAGAATCTTTATTTTGCCATATTTAAAAAACTATAACAATACTATTAATCCTTTTACAATATGACTATAAAATTTCTCAATTGGCTAAACAATGGACACAGCAGAAATGCTAGGGGAAGATTCCCTACCAAGATGATGATTTAGTGTGAATAAGCAAGATAATTAGAGCCACACAGTTTCTAGAAACAACAGTCTTATAATAACCATGTTCTTTATTTGCCACTGAAAGAAGAGATTCAGGCAAAATTTCATAACAGAAATAGAACACTACAAAATGTGGAATTGGTATTCTATGGGCATGTAAAAATATTAAATTATGATGAAAACTCTCCAGTGGATATTTTTATGTACTTTTGGGATCTATGTATTTATCTGACATTGTGATTAGTTGCAATATAGCTTTTAAATAATAGCATGGGTTTCCCCAAGGAATTTTAATTAAATTCAGAATATATAACAAGTCAATGGATTTCTCACCTTTAGTGGGAACAAAACCCACACACATTCCTTCCTTATTCCTTAATATGTAATGATTTAAACCAGCTAGGATTCCATACTCTCAGGTAATGCTCACAATGAAAATATCACTTGTGAGGGTCATCTTACTAAGTGAATAAGAGCTTGACCACCAGGGCTGTTATTTTGGCTCAGCCACTCCCCAACTGTGAAATGTTGAAAAAAATATTTAAAATATCTGCCTTGGTATTCTCATCTACAAAATGAGAATAATATCAAGTCTCCCAAACAATCCTATGTATATTAGTGAAGGTTTCAGTACTAATTTCAATATTTTGAATGGGGAAATGGAGGAAGTGGTGTGGGATCCAGAGGGAAACGCACCAGGTGCTATGTGCATGTATGTTTCTATCATACTAAACCTCAATAAGATGCATGGTTACAATGCACCAATAAAAGTATATTAAAAATAGGGTAATAATAGAACCTACCTTATAGTATTGTTATGAGGATTAAAAAATAATTGTTATAAAATAATTGAAGTAATGTATGGCATGTAGTAAATGCTTAATAAATATTAAGGCACATATACATCCCAAATATTGTAAATTACATTCCATATAAAAGCATATGAGGCTATGAAAATAAAAGTACCCTTCTTCCAATAAAATTCTGCATCTTAGGGTCTCCAACACGAGACAGCACAAGACAAAAGCTGACAAAGTGACGTGCACATGTATGAGGACATGTATGAGGACATGTATGAAAACCTGTGTTCCTACAGAATCACGCTCATACCTGAGGGTAAGAGCCAGAGAGCTGACAAGTGTAGTCATGTAGAGATGAACAGAATCACTCCAGTGTTTCAGTTCTCACCTGAGTCATTACTACAGGATTTTAGTCAGAGATTTATGATTCAGTGCAAAGAATTTTATTATTTTTAAAGCACATGATATTAATTCATCAATCATATAAAGGCTAACAATTATACTTTTGGCATTCTTATCTAAGAATAGTTGCCATTTGTGTGTGTGTGTGTGTGTGTGTGTGTGTGTGTGTGTTACTGGGCATTGAACTCAGGTGCATTCTGCCTCTGAGCTATACCCCCAGTCTTTTTTATTTTTTATTTTGAAACAGAGTCTTATTAAGTTGCTAAGAGCCTTGCTAAGTTGCTGAGGCTGGTCTCGAACCTGGGATTCTTGGGTCTCAGCTGCCCAAGAACTGGGATTACAGGTGTGTGCCAACACATCCAGCCAATAGTTGCCATTTGAATACCTACTTTGTGCCAAACATATTTGTTTCAGTGGTCACTAATCATCACCACAATGCAAAATGTGTAGTACTATTATTATTCCTCTTTTAAATGTGTACAAACACATTCAGAGAGATTAGTTAATGTACTCTAAGTCATGCACTTGTTAATAGTGAAGTCAGGATCTAAATGCAGATTAAGTGTCCGGCCAGTGTTGTGGCACCACATAGTGTTTCACAGGATAGAAGAAAACAACATTGGAAATCTGACCATGCTCCTAAAAAATTAACCTTTCTTTGATTTAAAGAAAATTTGTGAAAGGTAGAAACTTTTAGCCCTGGATTCTCAACCTGTTGCCTTCATCAAGAACTGAAAATTGGCCGGGTGTGGTGGCGCACGCTTGTAATCCCAGTACTTTGGGAGGCGGAGACCGGAGGTTCCAGGTTCGCGGCCAGCCTCAGCTCTCTCTCTCTCTCTCTCTCTCTCTCTCTCTCTCCCCCTGTCTTTCTCTCTCTCTACCTAGTGAGGCCCTCCGCAACTTCGTGAGACCCGGTTTCAAAATAAAGTATAAAAAAATAGGGCCGGGGGTGTAGCGCGGAGGTAGAACGCCCCTGGGTTCAATCCCCGGTACCGCAAAAAAAAGTAAAGAACTGAAAATTGTGGGTAAATAGTAGTTGCTGATGTCATCTGATTTCTCTGAGGATCTGTTTCTCACATTATCTGTTTGAATTATATTATCTCAATAACTTAATGACCTCTAAATTGTATCAGGCTTTCTTAATTGTTTATTGCGGAAGCCCAGGCTCACTGTAAACCACTCTAACTTATCCAGGAGTAACTTCTTGACATGTGAGACAGAGTTAAATATTTTACATATGGGTGTTTTGGTATTTTAGTCCTAGAAATAGTGTGAAGAAAGAATGGTGCAGAGGCCCTATTTGATCAAACAATGTTAAGAATTTTCTGAAATTGGCAAAATGCATTTACCAACAGATTTAATAAATTATGAAATCCCAAGCAGGTAAAATATAAGGAAAAATTCACCTGGACATATAGCTGAAAACCAAAGATAAAGAGAAAATATTAAAAGCAGCCAGAGAAGAAAAGACGTGTTACTTTCAATGCAGTGGCAGTGAAATGGACAGTTGACTTAACAGCAGAAATGACAAAAGACAACAAAACAGTCCATAAAGTGCTAAAAAATGACTGCCAGCCTAGAAGTGTATGTGCAGCAAAAATATGAAATTGCAAAAGAAATGGAAACAAAAAAAAAGGGTAAATATTGGGGAAAGTTGAGAGGGCATTGTGTGGACATTGACTATACAAAACAACAATGATAATGCCTAAAAATTTTAAATATATGAAGAATTAAGATGCATGACAATAACATAAAAATTGAGAAAAGTAAATAGAAAATGTTCTAAAGTTTCAGAATTATTAGAAAGTGGTAAAATTATTAATTCTTATAAGACTGCAATAAATTAAGGATCCATGTTAAAATGTAGGGTGACTACTAAAATAATACTAAATTATTTTATAGTAATAAGTTATGGAATGAATCACAAAGTAACAAGAGATAAGAAAAGAAAGAAAAAAGTAACATAATTCAATGGAAAACAAACAGATGGATAGTAAATATAAGCCCCAATGCATCACTATGTACTTTGAATACAAATGCACTAAATACTGTAATTTTTTTTGAGGTACTGGGAATTGAACCCAGAGGCATTCTACCTCTGAGCTACACCCCCAGCCCTAGTTTTTATTCTTTATTTTGAAACAGGGTCTCACTAAGTTGCAGAGGGCCTCACTAAGTAGCTGAGGCTGGCTGTGAAGCCAGATTCTCCAGTCTCAGACTCCCAAGAACTGGGATTACAAGTGTGCGCCACCACGCCCGGCTTAAACACTGTAATTTAAAAGACCCAATTTGTCAACTAGGACACTTATGTAGCAGAGAAAGAAGATCAAAAACAAGGAAGGGAAGAATATTAGACAAAAGCAAAATTAAACATAGAGAGCTCTGAGTACAGCAGTGTGCTCCTGTAATCCTAGCTATATGGAGGCACAGGAAGGAACATTATGAGTTCAAGGCCAACCTGGCCAATAGAGTGAGACTTCCATCCCCATAAACAAATAAAAAAACAAAAACAGAGATGTAAGGAAGAGAACTCTTCCTCAATATAGCAGCAAGCTGTGAGAAGCAGAATTACACTAGAGCAGAAATAGTAACAGTAATAATACCTAAGAAAAGAAGGAATCCTATTGAGAGTGCAGAAACTTTAATGAGAAAGTGACATTACTGTGAAGAAAGGGGAAATAAATTAATTAAATTAAAAATAAATGAATTACAGTAGCATAGTTTGTCAAAGACATATATGATTTATTAAGGTACAAATAACTCACTAACTTTTTAGGCTCCTTTTTATTTCCATCTGGGTTATTGAAATTCATATTAATGATTTCAATTCCTTTGGGAAGATGCCCAGGAGCACTATCACTGGGTCATATGGTAGTTCCATTCCCAATTTTCTGAGAAATCACCATATTGATTTCTATAGTGGCTGTACTAGTTTGCAGATACTTGCCTATCCATGTTCATAGCAACACAATTTACAATAACCAAATTATGGAACCAGTCTAGGTGCCTATCAACAGATGAATAGATCACAAAATTATGATATATCAACACAATAGAATTTTACTTAGCCATAAAGAAGAACAAAATCATGTCATTTGTAGGAAAATTAATGGAACTCAAGAATATTATACTAAGTGAGATCAGTCAATCTCAAAAAATGAATAGATGTATGTTTTCTCTTATATGTGGAAGCTAGAAGGAAATTCAGAAATAAGGGTAACATTGTGTAGAAGAGCAGAGACTCCAATGGAGTGGTGGAGGGGGCTTAGGGAAGGGAGGAGGGGGAGGAAGGCATAAAGAGTGTAACAGTTGAAAGAATGCTACATATGTATGCAAAATTACCAGTTCCAATCTCAAAGCCCTTGGGGGAAGGGAGGGGTGGCAGTTGTGTGCTCCAAGAATTGTGTGCATGTATGTTTCTATCACTCTATACCTCAATGTGATGTATAATTACAATGCAACAAATAAAAGTATAAAAATTCATATTAATGAGCAGCATTTATCAAGAAAATGTTAAATTATGTTCAGTATACACTGTTTTCAGAGATATGTGATACATTTTAGAGAATTTTCCTTTCAAGTAGTTAAAAAAGAAGAATACTGCAAAATTGACACCTTTGTATTAACTAGGATTTCAGAATACTCTATTGGTCAGCATTTTGTCACTATAGCAAAATGCCTGAGGCAGCTAACTTTTTAAAGAGAATGGGTTTATTTAGTTCAAAATTCTGGAGGTTCAAGCATGATGCCCACATTGACTTAGTTCTGGTGAGAACCTCATGGTGAATGGCACATGGGCAATGGCAGAAGCAGGTGTCAGAGGGAGTGGTTACATCCCCAGCCAGGAGGAGAACACAGGAGGGGCCAGACTTATCCCTTCCATAACAATAGTCACCAGAGATCTCAAGGGGTCTCAGAGAACTGGTAGGGGATGGCATTTAAACTCCCTCATGCCCACGATGACCTAAGGAGCTGTTACTAGACTGCACTGCACAAAGGCTCCACCATCTTCCAGCAGCACCACCCTGAGGACCAAGCTTCTGACCATGATGGACTGTTTGGAACCCAAAACATATTCAACCCATATCACTTCCACACTACTCTAATGACAACTGCCTTCTTTTATGGTGAAAGAAGCCCAATGTGGTGATGCACGCCTGTAATCCCAGTATTTGGGAGGCTGAGACAGGAGGGTCACAGGTTCGAAGCCATTCTCAGTGACTTAGTGAGGCCACGAGCAACTTAGTGAGACCCTGTCTCAAAATAAAAAATGAAATAGGGCTGAGGGTGTAGCTCAGAGGCAGAATGCCCCATGGGTTCAATCCCCAGCACCACAAGAAGGAGGAAAAGGAGGAGGAGCAGCAGGAGGAAGAGGAGGAGGCAGTAAAGGAGGAGGAGGAAGAGAAGAAGAAATCGAATGAATTTCATGGCATGGGGAACTAAGTTGAGGGCATGTGGCATGAAAAGCATTTTAATCAGTTGATAAAAAAGTGAGGAATGGTCTGAAAATATGTAGCAAATAAATCTAGAGTCATACTTCTCAAGATTTCCAAGGTATATGAAGTACCTGATATTTCTTGTAAGATGCATATTCTTACTCTGTAAGTTTGTTGTGGATCCTGGGGTTTGTAAACAGGATAGCTAGCGATGGACCCCACTTGGAGGAACCATGGCCTACAGAACATAGAACAGAAAGCATTAAGGATTATAAACAAAGATCAATAATGAAAACAACTCATTTATTTAATAATCATTGACCCATGACTTTAAACTCTGTTTAGTCAAAAGATATTCAATATATCCCCAAAAGAAAAAAAAGCAGCAAAGGAGAAGGTTTTACAGGAGATTTTAGGAAACTTATTAAACCACAACCAATTATTTTCACTGAAGTAATGTTTCAAGGGATTAGCAATTCTTTATGTATTTCTACAAATAGCAAAAGTGTTTGCAGCCTGTTAATGCATTTATTCATTGTGACTCAGAACCATCAAATACAACTTGGGGAAACAAAACCTTCCTTAGAAAAACACTTAGAGGGGATCTGCAGTCATTTTTTGATTATGATTTCTAAAATATACTTCCCACCAAATTTCATATAAAATTAAAATCCAGGGTCATATAAAGCTGCCAATCAAAACATTGGCAAATGAGAAATGCACACAGTAAACATTTGGGAATATAACATGGCAGTTTTCTCCTTTTATTAAATTTTGACTGAACAAATGGTAAGCGCTTTGGTGTCAGTGAAGCTGCTAGAATCAAAGGCAATGAGGTTGGAAGCAGCATGTTATAAAGATTAAGATAACTATTTTCAATTATCTTACCCACTCATTCTCCTCACCTTATAATGCCCCTGTCCTCTGAGAAGTATTTAATCAGTAGTCTTGAAATCTGAGATTTTTCGTGTTGCCTTATTTTATGATATTTGAGATTTGCAGATAGTATGGAGAAAACCAAGAATACTAAAACAAATTAGTTTTTCTAAAAAATTACTAGTAAGAGAAGTAAAGCATACTTAGGCATCTTAGGATGAATATGACTGTGTGTGTCTTACTGGGGATTGAACCCTGGGGCATTCTACCACCAAGCTTTACCCCCAGTCCTATTTCATTGATTATTTTGAAACAGGGTCTCACTAAGTTGCTGAGGGTCTTGGTAAATTGCCAGAGCTGTCCTTGAACCAGCAATCCTCCTGTCTCAGCCTCCCAAGTACTGGGATAACAGGCGTGTGCCACCATGCCCAGAGATGAATATGATTTTTATTGAAAACTCTACTTATCAGGAGTTAAGTATGTATTATTTAAAACCAACACTAATCTTTTCATTTAACATTATAGGTAGAGTATTGAGGGGAAAGCTGTATAAAAACATTAAAAAATAGGAGAATTTAGATGAAAGACATGCATTTACTTCATTATAATAGGGGACATCTGATTAGAAGAAGGCAAATAGCAACAGAGTCTGCAAATAACTTTTTGGAGTACTTTACATAGAGGAAAAGATGAAATAAGAAGTGATTTCAGGTTGAGTGTGGTGGTACATGCCTGTAATCCCAGTCCTTGGGAAGCTGAGACAGGAGGATCACAGGTTCAAGGCCAGCCTCAGCAACTTGAGATCCTGTTTCAAAATAAATAATTAAAAAAAGGATGGGTATGTAGTTCAGAATTAGAATGCCCCTGGGATAAACCCCCAGTGCCCTCTCCCCCCAAAAAAAAGAAAGAAAAGAAGGAAGGAAGGAAGGAAGGAAGGAAGGAAGGAAGGAAGGAAGGATTTGGCATAATGAGGGAAGGAAAGATTGATTACAATCCTGAGTGAATTCATTAAAAATAAAAATTATACTATAAAAAGAAGAAAAGTATTTCTAGTTCTAATTAATGAAAGAATAGATGGAAAAGTACTTTTTAATCCATAATTTTGAATATGTAATATTTATAAGATGATTTTTAAAATGTATTTTTACACTGTAATGAGTTTCTGTACACCTTAGTTGACTAAAACCAAAATAAAAATAACACTGCTATCATCTCCAGAACTATTTATTGAATATAACTATAGAACACATTGCTTTTCTCAACCATGAGAACCCAAATCATCATGAATTTATTCCTTTATCTAATTTATATCAATGCAGATAATATTAATTTCCAACAAGTGGTCATTGGGGATAAAAGGACAAATGAAATAGACTTTTGAACTTCAAGGAGCTTATGCTCCAATAGGGGGAATATATCATGTGTACAAATTAGGTATAACATACAAGACATCAAAGAATGAGTCATCCTCCTGTTAGCTATTGAGACCGTATAGGACCCTAAATTTGTGGAAAGAATATTGAAAGGGTTCTCAAGGAGGGGAGAGACAATGTACCATCACTAGTCAGCCTTAGAATCATTACTTCTAGCTACTGAGAATAAGGGATGCTTTCTGAAAGAAGTAACTTAAGTATGATAAAATTGATAGGATTTGAACAGAATGACAAAACAGAAAAGGGCAACTTGGCAAGGTAGGGAGAAGGGACGCTGAGACAGAAATATAGGAGAAACAAGGGAATTGGGACTAATGCAGGGTCATGGTTTGACTTGAATATAAAAATGAACATAAAGAACTCTGAAATTGAGCCCAGATAAAGCCTTCCCCTTTTACATAGTTTATGTTCAGGTATTTTGTTTGCAGAAATGAAAAGCTGACTAACAGCCATTTTTCATATGCTTCTTGGTCATTTGTATGTCTTCTTTGGAGAAATGTCTATTCAAATTGTTTGCTCATCCTTAAATTGGATTTTGTGATGGCGGTTATTGAATTGAAGAAATTCTTTTTATTTATTTATTTTTTATTTTTGTGTGTGGTACTGGGAATTGAATTCAGGGACATTCTACCTCCGAGCTACACACCAGACCTATTTTATTTTTATTTTGAAACAGGGTCTTGCTAGGTTGATGAGAGTCTCACTATTTGCTGAGGCCATCCTCAAACCTGTGATCCTCCTGTTTCAGCCTCCCAAGTACTGGGATTACAGGTGGGTGCCACCATGCCCGGCTTTTATATTTAAATCAGGGATATTATCCATTTAGATGTATGGTTTGTAGATTTTATTTTCCCATGTGTAAGTTGCCTTTCCACTTTGTTGACTGTTTCCTTTGCTGTGCAGAAGCTTTAAAGTTTGATGTAGCTCCATTTGTATGTTTTTGTTTTGTTGCTTGTACTTTGAGTGTCATATTCAAGAAATCATTGCTAAATCAATGTCATAAAGATTTTTCCTCAAAAAAAGATTTCCAATGCAGGTGGCTTATGAATTTATGTATTAAAAAATAATGCTTAAACATCACACACACCTTCCGATATTGGGAAATGATGGATAAAATATTTCAAAAAAGAAAATATAATAATGAAAGGATCAGCTCTGTGGACCACAAACTGATGGAAATAATCAGTAATGAGTTAGTAGCTTGTTAACCAAAGCCAGGGAGTCTGGGAATTCAGCTCTAGTGATCTGAAGGGGGTTACCCTACATGAGGCCGGGGATGGCGAGCCAGGATCACTGTGTTCAGGCTGCGGTGGTGACAGCAGCTGCCTGGGTTGGACTGTGACTGATCCTTCCAACCAAGATATTCCCTAAGCCTGGAGCCCAGAAGACCAATTCATTCTGAATTGGAGATTCTGAGTCCTAAATATGACTGAATAACAAAAATGAAATCTCGCCTGAGAAGAGCTTTGTACGTAAACTTTCCAAGGACAAAATAAATTAGAACAACAGGAAAGACACAAAGAGAAAACAGATAATAGAACACATGGTCAACTAAGTACATTTAAGAAAATTAAAGAGATACAGGTAGGAATATCATTATAAAAGCAAGATAGGAAATTGTGAAAGTGAAACTAGTAGCTAGAAATCAGCAAAAAGTGGATATGAAGAAAGAATGAAGGAGAAATCACATAAAGAAGACAAAGATCAATAGATGTAAAAAACAACTATTGGATTAGAAAACAGGAAAACAATTGTTCAGAACAAAACTTCAAGAGATAGGGTATAAGACGAAAGAAGAGTCACCATTATGTCTAATAAAAGACATAATGAGGAAAGATTCATGGAGAAATAACAAGCAAGGAGATAATGATGAGAACTTTCTGTAATGAAAGAACATCTTAGCCAGGTATGGTGGTGTATGCCTGTAATCCTAGTACTTGGGAGGCTCAGACAGGAGGATCACAGGTTCGAAGTCCTCCTCTGCAATTTGGCAAGACCCTCAGCAACTTAGCTAGTCCATTTCAAAATAAAAAAAATAAAATAGGGCTAGGGGTATAGCTTAGAAGTAGAACCTCCCTGGTTTAATCCCCAGTGCCAAAAAGAAAGAAAGAAAAGAAAATCTTTGTTTTTTTTTTTTTTTTGCGGTACCGGGGACTGAACCCAGGGGCGTTTTACCTCCAAGCTACATCCCCGGCCCTATTTTTTATCCTTTATTTTGAAACCGGGTCTCACGAAGTTGCGGAGGGCCTCACTAAGTAGCTGAGGCTGGCCACGAACCCGGATCCTCCAGTCTCCGCCTCCCAAGTACTTGGATTACAAGCGTGTGCCACCATGCCCGGCCTAAGAAAAGAAAATCTTAAACTACCAACTTAAGAAATCACAAGATATTTTTTAAATGCCCTATACATTATATGAAAATGTAAAACATTTTCAATAAAGAGAAACAATTAAATGTATCAAGAAAAAAAGGGTCAACACTTATGCTAGAAAGACAATTAGATTAGCAGCATATTTATTCCTTTATTCATTTTATTCTTACCAGCAATAAAAATATACAAGGAGAAAATGGAGGAATAGCCTCAAACTCTCCAGTTAAACTTTCAAGTGTGAGCAAAAAATTCACACTTATAGATTTACAAAGACGAGCATTTGCCATTCATTGAACTTCACCGAAAGAACTAGTAAGGGTTTATTGATACTTCAGCCAGAAAAAATAGTTGCCCAGTTCATTCAATAGCAAGTGCATGATGAGCACAACCTATATGCTAGACATTGTGCAGGTGCCGAGAACAGAAAGACCCAAAACAAAAGCAAAACAAAACAACAAGTCCCTGCAATCACAGCACTTTCATTCAAGTTGGAGGTGGGGGCTGGTGAATATAAACATTAGACAAATTCTCTGCCCTCAAATGAGGGCAGAGTATGGAACTCGAAGAACTGGTAGGGGAAATTGCAGAACCTGGTTCTGTTTAGATCATCAACAAGTCTAACAACTGGGAATTGCATTTTACAGTAATGACAAAGACCAGAAATACTAGTGGTTAAGATATAGAGATCATTTCTCCCATGCATATGAGAAGTAGTAAAATCATCTTAGCCTCGCGGTCTTTCTGTTTTGTCTGCTCAACCATTATCCATACTGAGGCTAAGAATTTTTGTTCTTTGTTCACAAGGTTGCTCAGGCTCCAGCATTCTCATCTGCATTTCAGATGGCAGGAAGAAGAAAAGGGAAAAAGCCACACTCTAGTTGCCTTTTTTAGAGCCTTCCATAGAATGACCTCTTAACTTTTTTATCTTAACATCTCCTTGGTCAGAACTTAAGTCACATGGTTAACTCAGTTAAAAGGGAGCCTGGGAAATGTCTTTTAGCTAAGCACATTGCTTTAAGGTGTTATTCCTAAGTCAGAAGGGAAGGATACAATGGATACTGACCAGGCAAATTAAAACCTCTGCTAGAACAGGTTTTTAAAATGGTGACACATGCAAGGCTAGATCTTGGGAGAGAATAAGAGTTGGTAGTAGGGAAGAAAGGAAGGAAGGAAGGAAGGAAGGAAGGAAGGAAGGAAGGAAGGAAGGAAGGAAAAAAGAGGAGAAAGGAAGAAATGAATAAGGAGGGAGGGAAGGAAAGAGGGAAGGAAAAAAGGAACCTAGTGTTATGCGTTTCTACTTGTTCTTGTAGCATAATTGGTTTAAAAATATGAAGTCACCTAGCAGTAAACACTCTTGTGTGTCACAACCAGGGAAGCTATGTAAAACTCTAATGTGCATTTCAGAAAGTAGTTTGGCATCTATGTTGTAGGCTGGCCACTGATTTTTCACATCCCTCTGTACCTCCTGACCTTCTGGGAAACTCCATTAAGTTATACCACCCGATGCTAGCCAATGAGGCTATCAGCAATGGACCCTACCACATAAGGCTGAGCAAGTCATATAGTCTAATTCATCCTTGCTTCAGAAAAACAACAGTTCCCCAATCATTGGAATCGACTTGGGAGCAGTATCATAGGTCCTGGTAAGTATTCCCTAGATCTGCTGCCTAGATGCTGGCCTAGTTGATCTTTGTTGCCTGAACAATGTGTGATTCTGAGACTAACATCACAAATGCCCCTCTTCCATCTGCCGCAGATGTGCATGATTTGTACACTGGATGTGGTCACCTGGAATTTGAGTGTGTCCTATTGGAATAGCAGGGACCAGCTTCTCAGATAGGAGAGGTTAAAATGGTGAGGGTTGCTGACAGAGTGACTTGATGGTTACAGGTCAACTTTAAGATCAAGAGTTTGGATAAGAGGTAAGCTGTAACTTGTACAAGATGAATCCCATACAGGCTGTCATCTAAGAAAAAGAATAGGTCTCTTGCAAATCTCTGTAGAACCCACCAAAGCCCAGTGCTCAAAGAGAATCAATATCGGTCAACTTCATGGCTTTAATCCCTGTTCCAACCATGAATATTAATTTGATGAATCACTCCTTTGGCTTGCTGCATTCAACAGCATACCCTTCTGATGAAACTGTTGGAGGAAGTGGTTCTTCTTTAATCATGCAGCTTAAAAGCCCCACAAAACTCGCCTTTCTGGATTCTGTTGTCTGACTACTAAATCTGTGTGTACTTCCACAAAACAGATGGGAAGTGGGCCCCATCTACCTACTACTGACACTCTCTCAGTTTCCTCCAATGGATGTTATTCCATTGGAATAACATATTGGTATAATCGAATATAGTCTGATGCAAGTTGCTTGGCCATTTATTCTCTTTTTGTACAAAGTTTCAAATCATACTCCCTTGCTGGTCTCTGAATTGCAAGGGGACTAATAAATTCTCCTATAACTCATTTTTGGATATATTTATGTTTGAAATTTTTACTTTCTTTCTTCTCCTTTTTTTTAAGTACTGGGGATTGAAACCAGAGGCACTTGACCTCTGAACTATATTCTCAGCCCTGTTTTATTTTTTTATTTTGAAACAGGGTCTCAGTAAGTTGCTGAGGGCCTTGCTAAGTTGCTGAGACTGACTTCAAACCTGTAATCTTCCTGTCAGCCTCCCAAATACTGGGATTAGAGGCATGAGTCACCATACTCAGCTACGTCTAAATTCTTTCCTAGTCAGGAAACCACATGAAAACAAAACTTGTTGCATACATACCCTCACATGATATATAACATACAATAGAGATACAATCATTATTTTTAACTGGCTATATGTATTTAATTTAATGCTCACAACACTTTTATAATTTGGATATATGTTTTCTATTTTTTTTTTTTTTTGCGGTACCGGGGATTGAACCCAGGGGCGTTCTACCTCCGCGCTATACCCCTGGCCCTATTTTTTATACTTTATTTTGAAACCGGGTCTCACGAAGTTGCGGAGGGCCTCACTAAGTAGAGAGAGAGAGAGAGAGAGAGAGAGAGCTGAGGCTGGCCGTGAACCCGGATCCTCCGGTCTCCGCCTCCCAAAGTACTGGGATTACAAGCGTGCGCCACCACGCCCGGCATGTTTTCTATTTTATATATTAGGAAACTAAAAATCAAGAAGGATAGGTCGTTTTTGAAAGGTATACAATTAGAGAAAGACAAAGTTGAGGTTCAAATCCTGTGTGTCTAATGCTAAGCTAAGCAGACTCCATTTATTTAGGATGGTTATGAAAGAATCATGCTGTCAAGATATTGCAAAGTACTTGGATATCAATGTCATAGATCAAAAGTGGCCTGCCAGGCATAGTGGTGCATGCCTGTGGGACTACCTATTAAACTTTCTCTTTACCTAAACTTTACCTTTTTATTCAGTTGAAAACAGCTATTTTACTTAGAAAACATTAATGTTTGCTAATATCTTAATCCATATATCTTTCCAAAGGGTGTTGGTAGCCACAACCTTGACTTGGTCTTTACACTGAGAATAAATTTTAATGTCAATACCTGAACTTCTCCAAGGGCTGTATAAGATCACAATTTCATTTTCTAACCCTCAGATTAGAAAGTGGGTTCTAATCTGAAACCATTCTGGGTTCTCTGAGTTTCTTTAAATTCCCTTTGTAAACCAGCCAGTTCTTTTCTGAGCATATGTCTGACTTGTATAACTTTGTTAAGTATAGCAAGCAATAGTCAACTCATGCTTTGAACATCCTGCTTCAAAATCTTACATCATTTGAAAATTGTATTAGCTATGTTTTTGCCTTCCAGTTTATTGCAGGTATCATATTTACCAAATAATTGACAATATATAACATTGGTCACTACTTTTTAGTGATTTTGTGTGTGTGTGTAGGGAGTACTGGGGATTGCACTAAGGGACATTATACCTCTGCACTACACCCCCAACCCTTTTTCATTTTTATGTTTGAACAGTGTCTCACCAAGTTACAGAGTTGGCCTTTAGCCCGTAATCCTCCTGTCTCAGACTCTCGTGCACTGAGATTAGCCAGGCATCACCACGCCTGGCTACTTTTCAGTGATTTTTAATAGCTTTGATTTTTTTCAGCTTTTTCTACCTGATACCCAATGCAAAAGCCCCTGCCACATATAATGGTAGCATCTCCTTGTAGTACTAATATCTTTACTAGTCCATTAGTAAATATTTGTCTATAAGACAAATATTCTCACAATTCAGTGACCTATATCAATACTAATTATTTAGTACTCAAGGATCCATAGCTGTGCGTGTGTGTGTGTGTGTGTGTGTGTGTGTGTGTGTGTGTGTGTGTTTGGGAATGGGTTGATGGAGCTAGGCTGGGCTTAACTTCAAGCTATGGGTTAGATCCAGATGTGTTCCATGGGCCTTCCATCCTTCTTGGACCAGTGGCTACAAGAGACACATTCTTCTCTTTGGTATAATGTAGGAGTCCCAGAGGGCAAACTCAATCATTCAAACCTTCAACCGTTCAGGTCTCTGATCATCATTTATTATAAATCATTTCTAACACATATAAATTTTTTGTTGTCCTGGGGATCAAATCCAGGATTTTGCACATGCTAGGCAAGCACTGTACTACTGAGCCATATCTCTAACTCTCTAATAAACATAAAAATAGAAGACTAGCACAATGAGATCCCATTGCCACCGTCACTAAGCATCAACATTTTCACCTCATGGTCACTATTGCTCTATGTACCAAGATTAACATAGAATTCCAGACATAATATTTCATTCTAAACATTTCAGGCCAGTTGTCATTTCTAATAGTTTCACTTTCCTTACTTTATCCTCAAGACTTCAGTAAAAAATTGTGAAAATTGAGACTCTGGTGTGTATTGGGCTCAGGTAAATAGAGAAGAGGAAACTGTATCCTCTTCAAGAGTGGAGTGGCTTTATCAAGGCTATTACCTGGAGCAGAAATCCGTGCATAACAGAGAGAGAAACATAGAGGGAAGGACCTTTTCTGCAAGGCAAGCAGTGTGAGTGTACGAGGGAAAAGCCATAGCTCGGGCCAAGGAGGGGTATACCTCATCCATCGTACTTTTCAAAATATAAGCTGCTGTCTGTTAGCAGGTAGTGGAGTCAGTTTCCTGGGTAATGCCACCATTCAAAATATAGACTACTTTAGAATGGACTAGACTAGAATAGAAAATATCAGTACATATAATACATATTAAGGTAAATACAGAATTGTTTTTGTAAGCTTTCATACAACACACTAGGTCATGATATATAATGTATTTTTGACTTGTAGCTAAAGCCACAGATGTTTGAAAAGCAATGCTTTAGGAACTCCCTTCCTTCCTTCCTTCCTTCCTTCCTTCCTTCCTTCCTTCCTTCCTTCCTTCCCTCCCTCCCTCCCTCTCTCCCTGCCTTTCCTTCCTTCCTTCCTTCTTTCATTTTGCCCTATTTTGGTACTGGGGCTTCAACCCAGGAACATTCTACCTCTGAGCTATACCCTCAGCCCTTTTTATTTTGAAACAGCGTCTCACTAAGTTGCTGAGGCTGGCCTCAAACCTGCAATCCCACTGTCCTCAGCCTCCCAAGTGTTGGCATTACAGGTGTGTGCCACCACAGCTGGCATTTTAGGAACTGTTAGAAATAGCTCAAGGACATTTTGAGAGGAATAGGAGTTTGTGGCAGTATAGCCTGTGGAAGCCTATACAGCTGGCTCTCTAGTAAGGAATTATTTTACTTACTAATATATCCCCACATCTTGCAGAATGTATGACACATAGTGGATTCTCAATAAACATTTGCTTAATAAATGAATAAAACAAATGTATTTTAGGGTTAGCCCATGGCTTTTCTCCATGTGGTGACTTCGGTTCCTTCCATCTTGTGGCTCTACTGTTTCCTCTGGTCTCACTGTCATCTGTGTTTGGCTGATGTCAGGGAAAGCAGCCTGAGTGGGCATTCCTGCTGTTAAAAGCCTAAGCACCAAAGTGCAAAGGAGGCTGGGAATTGCAGTCCAGCTGTGTACCTAGAAAAAGGCAGAAGTAGATTATATGAACAAATGGTTTGGGTGTATAAAGTAGTACATAATGGGAATCAGATAGATAGTATGCTGGACATTTTCTGTCTCAATAAAGCTGAAAGTGGCATTTGAGAGGTTAATTTAAAAGACGATTTAAAGAGATAATTTTGTTAAAAGATAGCATGTAAATATTAAGCATTGATTTGAACTTAAGATTGTAAATTTAAAATGTTTTTACCAATCTTTTCATATAGGTCTTTGGATATTTGCATTTTGTTCTTTATAAAAATTGCATCCATGAGGCAAATAATTTTTAGTTTAGTTTCTTTAAGTTGAAGTGAAAACTTTTAAATCAAATCACATGCAGAATCTTTCTTGGTTTCTATGATTTTAAGATTATTTTTTCACTCGCATATAAACTGATATTTGTTTATTATTTTTGTGGCAATGGGGATTAACCCAGGGGCATTCTACCTCTGAGCTACACCCCAGCCCTATTTTATTTATTTTTTATTGGGAAACAGGGTCTTGCTAAGTTGCTGAAAGCTTTACTAAGTTGCTGAGACAGGTCTCCAACCTGTGATCCTCCTGTCTCAGCCTCCCAATTACTAAAATTATAGACATGCACCACCATGCCCAGCTGAAACTGATGTATTTTTTAGACAAATCTGATTTTTTCCAGCATCTTCAGAGTGTTTTTTAACAGAGACAGCTCTCTGTTTCTATAATCATTCCATTAGCTTGCCATGTAAAATTATATAATTATTATGGATTACACTGGAAATAAACACATTTGGAAGCAAATATAACTTACTCTTGGCATTCAACTTAACCATTGGGTTCGTCTCAGCTGGTAATCTATTAGGAAAAGTGTTCAGCATGTTTGATGAAAATCGCTGGTTTTCACAGAGGGAATGGAGAGCGGTGTGGGCTGATTCAGAGGTGGGTGACTGAGATAGATGGTTTTCTCGGTCCATTATTAAGTATTGCTTATAGCATCAATCTTTATTGCCACAATTCTTTTAAAAATGCTCTTACAATGTCTTTTGTATATGCAGAAATATGTAAGGGTTATAAATTTAATATATTTGCATTTTCTCTTTTTCTTATTCAAACAAAGCTGAATTGGATTAGAATTAATCTTCTTTGTGCATACATTTGTTTGGTGTGTGAATTTCTTTCAGTTATTATTAAGATTATATTTAAAGTCTTTCCTTAGTCCTGATAATGATAATAATAACAGCAATAATAATGGTAACAGGTAATGTTTATTTCCTGCATTAACTCATCCAATACCCTGGACATCCTAGAGGAAGGTTTATTAGTATCTCCATTTTACTGAGGAGGAAACAGGTTTGAGATGTTGAGTGTTTTGTTTATGGTCACAGAACTAGAGCCTAGATTTGAAATCAGATACTCCTGATTCCAAAACCTGTGTTCTTAAATATTCATCTATATGTTTTAGTCCTATTTCTTAACTTTGTTCTGATTACTTATAAATTGGCTTAATTATGTAAGTATGTTTTCCTATCTAAATATAAAACAGGATGCTGTAAGTTGAAGAAATTACTTTGCTGGATGTGGTGGTAAAGACAGGTATAGAGAGAGTGGTGGGCTAAGGTCTGCCAGGCAGGGGACCAATGGCCTTCAGTCATGGGATACAGTTATCTTGGAAACCTTAGACCGCCTGTCTCTCTCCCAGGGCTCTGATCATAGACTTGTGCTGTCTCTACACCTAAACAAAAGGGTGTGGGTATTCCTTGCTATTGTAAATACAGGAGCATAGCTTCCCCTTCAAAGAGCAGAGGGGGTCTTGGTAATTGAGAGTAGACTGGTCAGCACAAGCAGAAGACACTCAGCATAGGGGCTAAACAATTTTTTCCAACTGAAAAGGCCTTTATAAACTCTATTCCAAACATAATTTCCTAGCAAGTATTTAGATTTTGTATTGTGATAAAATTGATGGGAAAATAAGTATAATAAACCAACTTAAAAAGTTATGTTTAAAAATGATATTTTAAACAGTAGAGTGAAGAATAATTTTTAAAGGAGCTTTCTCAGCTTATTTATATCAATTGATACTTTTAATTGAAAAATAAAAGTATATATTTATGGTGTCATGATATTTTGAAATCTAACTATGCTGTGAAAAGGCTAAGTCAAGCTAATAAACATATTCATTACCTGACATAATTATTTATTTGCGGCAAGAACAAATAAAATCACTGATATTGATGGGAAAAAATAATACTTTCCTGTCTAATCCACAAGGTTGCTATGGGATTAAATAAAATGTCTATGAAATGTTATGCAAATCTAAGTTGCCTTTTTTTAAGTGAAGAAAACAACCCTATAATTATGCTCTTCATTTTTCCTTCTTTCATTGACATTTCCAAGAATGCACAATACTGTCTTTCTAATGATTCAGTTAAATGCAATCAAATAATTATGATATGATGTGATAAGTGTGGGAAATTAATTTTGCATCCAGGTAGGGGTTTGGTTGGGTAAGGCTTCAGAGAGGAGGTGACATATGAGCTGGACCTTAAGTGTGAATAGGAATTTAGCAGTAGTGGTCAGGAAGATTTCAGCAGGGGACAGCATGGGAGTATGTCACTCCTAGCTTATTTGGGAAAGAGGATGGCTAGCATATAAGATGCACAGGATGTGTGAAGTGAATATATATATTGATTCTGTTATGAAGGCTGAGGAGTCGCATGACTACAAGCTGGAGGCCTAGGAAAGCTGATGTGATCCAGGCTGATTTGGAAGGCTGGGAATGGGCTGGGGAAGGCATGCTGATGGTAAGTTCTGGTATCAGTCAGAAATGCTGACAACCAGGAGTGTCAATATCTAAGGGCAAAGATGGATACCCAAGTTCAAGCAGAGAGCAAATTCACCCTTTCTCTGCCTGCTTGTCCCATTCAGCCCTTAATAGATTTGATGATGCCCATACACATTGGTGAGGGTGATCTTAACTTGGTCTAGCAATTTAAATTCTCATCTCTTCTAGAAACATATTCAAAGACACACCTAGAAAGAATATTTTTATCAGTTATTTGGGCATCTTTTAGCCCAGTATCGCTTAAAATTAATAATCACAGAAGCATTGCATGAAATTGTCTAGGAACTTTGCTTCCCATACTAAGGATATAGAAATTTATTTTATTTTGTTTTATTTATTTATTTATTTATTTATTTATTTATTTACTTATTTATTTATTTTACTAGTACTAGTTTTAAATCCAGGCTTCATATCAGAATTTCCTGGAGAGCTTTTAGAAAATGATTATGGCCAGGACCAATTAAATAACAATCTTTGGGAATGAGGACCAGACAAGTTTTCTTCCTTTCCTTTCCTTTCCTTTCTTTTATTTTCCTCCCCTTTCATCTCTAGGTGATTTAATATGCAGCCTATGATCAGAACCTGTACAGTAGAATGAATAGGAATGCATCAATATCTTCAGTCAAGATTGATTTCCTTGATCATCAGGCCCACAAAGTAGCTGCCTTCTGCACACATCCTGCTATACCCAGTCTCCTGGATATTTGGAAAGTGTCAACCTCATGTTTAAAATTGTGCCATCACTTCTCTCCATGTCCCAAATCTAAACTTTTTAGAAAAGTCTTTATTTTGGTGAATGTCACTAAAATGCAGTCAGTCCAGAAATCTCTTATTCTCCAGTCCCTTCTACCACAGTCACCAAATTCTCTTTGTCTCTCTCCTAATTCTTCACCCAGGCACCTGACTTCTCCCAGGCATCTTGTCACTGCCCTGGGCCAGGCCTCCACTTCCTCTTGCCTGGACAGTATCTGGCATTGCAGCTGCAATACTGGCCTAATTCAATCAGTTCTCTACATAATTGCCCCACTGACATTTCTAAAGTATTGATCCACAAGTCTTTCAAATATTGAGTACCATTTGATATTTTCCATTTTTATGAAAACTAAAAACATTTAAACATAAATTGAAATTCCTTTAAAACCATTTCAATAGTACAGCCACTATAGAAGCCAGTACAGAGGTTCCTCAAAAGACTAGGAATGGAATGGCCATATGACCCAGTGATACCAGTCCTTGGTATTTCCCCAAAAGAATTATTAAAAGTCAGCTTACTATAAAGAAGGCATGCATACCCATGTTTATAGCAGCACAATTCACAATATCCAAGGTATGGGACCAGCCTAGGTGTTCCTCAATAGATGAATGTACAAAGAAAATGTGTATACACACAATGGAGGTTTATTTAGCCATAAAGAACAAAATTATGTCACCTGCAGGAAAATGGATAGAACTAGAGAACATTATGCTAAAAGAAATAACCAGACTCAGAAAGCCAAGGGTCATATGTTTTCTCTCATATGTGGAACCAAGAGAGAAAAAAAGGATGAAGAAGGAAACTCAGGAAAATAGAAGGGAGATCAGCAGAGTAGGGGAACAGAATCAGGGGGAAGGAAGTGGAGGAGGAAAAGGAAGGTACTAGGGGTACTAGGGAATTAAATTAACCAAATAATGTTACATGCATGTACAAACATATCACAAGAATCATAGTATTATGTATAAGCTCTTTTTGTGTGGTGTTGGGCATTGAACCTGGGGCTTTGCCTGTGCTAGGCAAGTGCTCTACCATTAAGCTACATCCCCAGCCCTATTATTTATAATTATAATGCACCAATAAAAAATTTTCCCATAATTTTGTAATCCATTCATCTGTTGATGGACATCTAGGTTGGTTCCATAATTTGGTCAATGTGAATTGTGCTGCTATGAACATGGGTATGCATATATTACTGTTGTTTTCTAGTTTCAATCTCTTTGGTATGATACCCAATAGTGGTATAGCCGGATCATATGGTGGATCCATTCCCAGTTTTCTGAGGAATCTCCACACTGATCTCCACAGTGGTTGAACTAGTTTGCAATCCCACCAACAGTATAGAAGAGTCCCAGTTTCCCCACATCCTCGCCAACATTTGTTGTTGTTTGACTTCTTAATGCTTGCCATTCTAATTGGGGTCAGATGAAATCTTAGAGTAGTTTTGCTTTGCATCTCCCTGATTGCTAATGATGTTGAACATTTTTTCATGTATCTATTGGCCATTTGTATCTCTTCTTTCGTGAAGTGTCTATTCATTTCAGTTGCCCACTTCTTGATCGGATTGTTTGTTTTCTTAGTGTAAAGTCTTTTAAGTTCTTTGTATATCCTAGATATTAGACCTCTGTCAGAGGGATAGCTTGCAAA
>PVJS01033662.1:0-22031 GCA_004027185.1 Glis glis
AGTTCCTGTGATGCAAAGGAAGTGCTCTTTGAGGAACAGGAAACAGGAACCAGGCTACCTAATTTGCCTTGGAAGAAGAGGGCTCCCCAGTCCTACAAAAAGCCTGGAAAAAATTGTTCTTGACTACTTCCTAAGGCCTGGTTTATAGCAAATAAGGATTCAGCCAGGTGAAAAGATGCAGGTGAGCGTAGGGAGCAGAAACAAGACAAACCATGGGATGAAATTAGTGTGCAGCTCTGACGCATCCCCAGTTGATTCATGATGTGATGCGGAAATAAAAGACCAGGCAGCCGGCTACAAAATCACACAAGAGCAAAAGTGGAAATAAACCTCTGTCCACAAAATGAGCCTGCAAATCAAAACACTGTAAGAACTAATGTTACCAAAAGCTGAGAAATAAAGGCCTGAGACAAATTAGAACCCACCAGAACAACATTAATGCTGAATCATCCCCTCTGTGGGCTAAAGTAGTTGGTAAAGTACAAGTCTCAATTTTTTTTCTATCCCTTTTCTTCTTCTAGCATTCCAATGACTATTTGATATTGTATTATTGCCACGAAAGTAAGGCGGTATTCATTTTTAAAGCTCCTTTTTATTCTTTCTGTTTTTACTAATGGATAATTTCTATTGATCAATTTTGCTGGCTGTTTCTTCTGTCATCTTCAAATGTTTCTCTGATGCACATCGCATACAATTGCTATTTCCAGGATAGCATTATTCCCGTCTTGCCTTGAATTTCTGCCTGGCTCTTTTTATAGTTTCTATTACTCTGCTGAGATTTTCTTTTCATGTAAATTTATTACAAGTACATTGTCATGTGCATTCTTTTGCATAGTTGATACAGGTGCTTTGAATTCAATGTCAGTGTTGTTAAGGGTCAGTTTCTATTTGATTAACGTTTATGTATGTATCATTTACGTTTTCTGTTACTTTTTGTTGTTAAGAAGTTTGGATTCCATTCTGGACATTACACATGATACACTATTATGCAGTCTGGGTTCTGTTACATTTTTCTGAAGAATTTTTTTTTTGTGCTGTTTTTTGTTTTGCTTTGTGTTTTGGTTTAGCAGACAATAAAGCATGCTTATCTCAAACTCCAAACTATTTTTTCTGAATGTGAATGGCAGATGAAATCTTTATTCAATTTTATTGGCCTTATTGAAGGTGATTTGGCCAATTTCTAGTGTTTTCAGAGAGTTAATTTTTAAATATTTTCTTCCTAGGTCATGGTTATTACGTGTGTGGGGGGTGATTCTTTTGGGGGTGACAGGTGCATTCCTCAACTCAGGAACTCAAGATCAGCGGGGTCCTTGGCTAACGGTGACAAAAGAATTTCAGTGCATGCAAATCAGACATAGACAGAGGTTTATTTAGGAAAGTAGGAAACGCATATTCAGAGAAGAATAAGGGCTATTTAAAGAGGGAGAGAGACATTTTGGGGAGCACTTATAAGGGACTTTTGTTAGGGGTGGGCTAGAGGAGGAGTGTGAGGATGATCTCATACTCTGGTGGTCTGGTCAACCTTAGGGCCCTCAGGCTGATGGAGGTCTTCATTATCTGATTAACAGATAAGCTGGAAAGTGTCCTAAACTATAGGTGTCTCAAGATATTGTATCTGTCTTGTTAACAAAGCACAGGACAATTATAGTTTCTTTGATTTAACTCTAGGATCTACAGATTTGCCAAGAATTTGGGAGAGTCAGGCCTGGGAAAGAGAACTGATTTGGGGAGTAGAGGCTGAAGTACTTCAGCTCCAGGATTTTATTTATTTATTTATTTCTGAGGTACTGGGAATTGAACCCAGGGGCGTTTTACCTCCGAGCTACACCGCCATCCCTATTTTTTATACCTTTTTTTGAAACCGGGTCTCACGAGGCTGCAGAGGGCCTCAGGAAGTAGCTGAGGCTGGCCATGAACCTGGATCCTCCGCTCTCCGCCTCCCAAGTACTGGGATTACAAGCATGCGCCACCACGCCCGGCTTCCAGGTTCTTATATTAAAGTTATATTTTCCTTTTCCTTCCTGTCTCTCTCCTTTCTACCTATTTATTTCTTCTATCCTACATCAGTTCCATAGGAACAAATATGTCATTCAGGAAGGAAAATGTCTCACTTTAATCTTTAAAATTTGATTCTTGGTACATTTGCATTTCAAATAGATTGAGAGATAGTATATAAAAGTAATAGCATTAATTCATTACTTTATTAAGATATTATTGCTTAAATATAATATAAAGCTTTAAAATTAACCAATCATTAGACTTTAAGCTCCATGAAAGATACTATTGCCAGTGCTCTGCTCCTAGTGCATACATAGAATGTAAAATAGAAGCTTTTAAAATACAAATGTTTTATTGACTAAACTCGTATTTTTATTGGTAGCTTATTTAATCAAAGTGTTGAAAATGTAAGTTTATATTTGACTAATAGATATTGACTTCAACACTTTGGGTCTTTCATTAGAAAGCTAAAGATGATACTGCCAATTGTAGAAAGTAATAATCAGTATTAACTGGATTTTACAAAAATTTATGTAATTTTCAAAGATTTTCATGATAAATATTACTAGTTCATCCTCTTTCATATTAAGATTTTTTATTTTTCAATCTCAGATATGCAATAGTTGAAATTTCACTTTATCATCTTTTATGTCAAGTGAAATATGGAAAAATTACCATAACAACATAGTTGATTGTATCTAAATACTGGGAAATGATAAAAAGTGAAAAAACATTGCAGGTTTTGGGGGCATTTACCTTTTTATTAAGTAATACCTGGCCGGGCGTGGTGGCGCACGCTTGTAATCCCAGTACTTTGGGAGGCGGAGACCGGAGGATCTGGGTTCGCGGCCAGCCTCAGCTCTCTCTCTCTCTCTCTCTCTCTCTCTCTCGCTCTACTTAGTGAGGCCCTCCGCAACTTCATGAGACCCGGTTTCAAAATAAAGTATAAAAAATAGGGCCGGGGGTGTAGCACGGAGGTAGAACGCCCCTGTGTTCAATCCCTGGTACCGCAAAAAAAAAAAAAGTAATACCTAATAAGGTCCTTAGATATCCAATCTCTCAACATTAAACTATACAGTTGCACAAGACAAATTGTCAGAATAAATGAGCTTCAAATTTATATAAAATTCATATAAAAAATTTATATAACATTTATATAAAATAATTTATTTGAAAATATATTTTATGTAGAAAGATATTTCTTAAATGCCCACATCAGAATCATAAAAGATAATTTATTTATTATGTATGGAGGACAACAGACAACATCTGCAGTCTTTCTTATTCATTTGGTGTGAAAATGTAAAATCAATGTTTTGTTAACCTCAGTAGGCTAAACTTCAGGTTTCAGAAAAGGAAAAGAAAATAGTGCCTAAATAAAGATTTTTATATAGCTGGAATTTGAACTCTAGCCTCAATTAACTATAAAGTGTGTTGTTTTTAATAACTCAATAAAACTATTTTGTGTGTGTGTGTGTGTGTGTGTGTGTGTGTGTGTGATACTGGAGATTGAACCCAGGGGCATTCTACCTCTGAGTTACACCCCCATCCCTATTTTATTTTTATTCTGAAACAGGGTCTCACTAGGTTGATGAGAGTCTCACTCCTTGTTGAGGCTGTCCTCAAACCTGTGATCTTCCTGTCTCAGCCTCCCAAGTACTGGGATTACAAGCATGAGTGAGAATTGGCAGTAGCCCAGACTCAGATTTTTTTAAATGATAATTGACCTCTCCTAGATGCTAAAAAATATTTAAAAAATTAAACATAAGGAGTGAAAAACTATATTATGAAATAGCTCAGAGAAGCCTTAGGGAAAAATAAGATATTTTTTATTGGTGCATATTATACAGAATTGGGTTTCATAGTAGCATATTCATACATGATTATACATGGCTTGATCAAATTTATTCCTCATTCCTCCTTACCCTCTCCTCCTCCCTTCCTCTAATCACCTTCTTCTACACTAATAGTCTCTCTTTTATATTCATGACAGCACTCTTTTTCCTCTTCCTTTCACTTCACAATATGAGAGAAAATATGTAATACTTGTCTTTCCAAATCCGGTTTATTTTAGTTAAAATGATTTTCTCCAGTGCCAACAATTTTCCTGAAAAGGACATAAATTTATGATTTCATTTTTCTTTATGGCTGTATGAAGCTCCATTATGTAGATATAGCACATTTTCTTTATCATCCATCTGTTAAACAGGCACTTAGGCTGATTGTATAACTTGGCTATTGGGAGTAGTGTGTGATAAATATGGGTAGGCATGTACCTCTAAAGTATGTTGACTTTAATCCCTTTGGATAAATATCAAGGAGTTTAGCTAGATCATAAAGTATTTCTATTTGGGGATTTTTAAGGAACCTCCAGAGTGATTTCTATAGTGGTTGTACTAATATACATTCCTACCAAAAGTATATAAGAGCTTCCCTTTCCCTGAATCCTTGCTAGTGTTTATATTTATTTATTTATTGGCAATTACCATTCTGACTGAAACAAGATAGAATATCTCAGTATATTTTTTATTTGCAATTCCTTGATGGATAAATATGTTGAATGAACTTTTTCATACAATTTTGTTGGCCATTTCTACTTCTTTTTAGAGGCATCTCTTCATCTCATTTGCCCATTTATTAAATAATTCTTTTTTTAGTTTTTGGGTTTTCTGAGTTTTTAATATATTCTGGATATTAATTCAATGTTGAAAGAATAGCTGGCAAAGATTTTCTCCTATTCTGTATGCTGTTTTGTGTGCTATTGTTTCCTTTGCTGTGTAGAAGCTGTTAAATTGAATTCCACCTCAACTACTGATTCTTGGAAATAATCCTGAGCTATAGGAGTCCTATCCAGAAAGTCATTGCCTGTTCCTATATGTTAGTGTTTGTCATATATTTTCTTTTTTACTTTTTGGGGTGCTGGGGGGGTTAAACCAGCAGCACACTATCACTGAGCTATATCACCACCCCTTTTAATTTTTTATATTTTGAGACAGGTCTAAGTTGCCCAGGCAGCCCTTGAACTTACGATCCTCCTGCCTCAGTCTTCTGAGTCACTGGGGTTACCAGTGTGTGCCATTGTGCCTGGCTTCCCACATTTTCTTCTAGCAACTGCAAAGTTTCTGGTTTTATATCTAGGTCTTTGATCCATTTAAATTGATTTTAGTGTCCGGAGAGAGCAAGGAATCTAGTTTCATTCTTTATGTATCAATATCCAGTTTTGCCAACACCATTTTTTAAACAGTCTATCTTTTCTCCTGTGTATGTTTTTGGCACCTTTATTATGAATCAGGTGACAGGTGACTGTAGGTATGTGGTTTTTCTCTCCGTGTCTTCTATTCTACTTCATTGGTCTACGTGTCTGTTTTTATGCCAGTACCATGCTGTTTTTGTCACTATGGCTCTGTAGTATAATTCAAAATTGGGTACTATGATGCCTCCAGATTTGTTCTTTTTGCTTAGGACTGCCCTGGCTATTCTGAGTCTTTTGTTCTTCCTTATGAATTTTATGATTGCTTTTCTAGTCCTATAAAAGATATCATGCGTATTTTGGTGGGGATTCCATTGAATCTGTGTATCATTTTTGGCAATATGGCCATTTTAGCAATGTTAATTCTGCCTATCCATGAACTTGAAAGTTATTTCCGTCTTCCACATGCCTTCTTCAATTTCTTTTTTCAGTGTTCTATCATTTTCATTGTAGAGGTTAGATTGTAGATTGTAGAAGTTAGGTACTTCCTTGGTTGGATTGATTCCTTGGCATTTTATTTTTTGAGGCTCTTGTGAATAGAATTGTTTTTCTGATTTCTTTTTCAGTGGATTCATTATTGGTGTATATATAAAAGCTATTGATTTTTTCTATGTTGATTCTGTATTCTTAAGTAGCGGTTGCAGAATAAGTATACTCATGAGTCTGTGTGAAATGACTCTAGAAATCATTTTTTCGTGTTGTCTTTATCACTTATTCATAATAAGCCAGGCACAGGCAAATTTGAATCATTTCAAATTTGGGACATTATCAAAGAAAGCTAAATAAATTCTTCAATTCTTTTTATCCTCTCCACCTCCCTCCCCCAATTCCCTTCCACTATTCTACTAGTCTCTCTCCTCATTTATCTTGGTTGGTACTACATAAAATATTCAATAAACTTTTCAAACTTCCCAAGCCGGGGCTCCAGAGTATATATTTAAGTATCTTTGATGGAAGACATACCAGGTAACACAATTGAGCACACTAAGATTCAATACACAATTGCTCTCTTTTAAAGCAGTAATAGCTTCATCAAAATCAGCGGGACATTATATCACAGTATCAAGTGAAGACAAATCCAGCCAGGTATTCAAGTAGAATAAAAAGGAAAGGATTTGTTGACACAGTATAGTTGGATTCCTGAAAGCAATGACTTGCAAATGCAAACTGAGCAGCATTTAATGCCTCATCCACTTATTTTTTTTTTACCGAGAATAAAAATTCCTAAAGACATGTCCTTCATGGCAACAAAGAAAAAAGTTTTTTAAATGGGTTAGAAAGAATATGTGACTTCTTAAATAAAACGACAACCTTCAGAACATAGGAAAATAATGCTATGAGATGATTAATAAAAGCATGAGAAAGATTCTCCTGCTGTTATGGTTTGAGTCTGGAATACCCCCCAATGTCACATGTGTTGCAGGCTTGGTCCTGATTCAGCGGTGTTCATAGGTGGGGGTACCAGGAAATGATTGAATTATGAAGACTGCTTTTTATCTGTGGTTTAATAATTTAAAGCCATTACTAAGAGTCATAGGAGGTAGGACTTAATCAAAGGAATGGATCCTTGGGGTGTGACTTTGGGGATTGTATCTTATCCCTGGTCCCTTTTCTTTGCTTTCAGGCTTCCATGAGCTGAGCAGCTTTCTTTTGCCATACCCTTCCACCATGATCTTTCTACCTTGAAGCCAGCCAACCACAAGCTGAAACCTCTGAAACTATGAGCCAAAATAAATATTTCCTCTTTTAAGTTATTTTTCTCAGATATTTGTCACAGTGATAAAAAGCTGACTAATGCAATCATTAAAGTAATTGCAATACCCATGCTGAATGTTAATTTCAGCATAAATTGTGCAGCACAATACCTGCCATGCTCAATCGATTCTTGTTGAGTGGAAAAACCTATTATGTATTAGGCATTGTTTTTCATTTTGAATACAAACTGAAGATCCCTTTTCTATTAGTTCAAAGCACCTCTTAAAACGTAGAAAACAAAACAAAAACAAAAGAAACAAAACAAAAAAGTAGAAAACATTTATAGTGGCTGCTATGGTGTGTCTCCTAGATATAACCAAGCACTTATACCTCAGCTACTGGAAATACTGGGTTTCATGCACTTGTAACTGAATCCCACCCTTAAATTTGCCAGCAGTGAGAGAATTTTACCTGGCCCCAAATTAGACAACTACTCAGAGTCTATCTGTGTCCAAAACTTGGTCATTGTGAGTGTTAAAAATACAACCCCTTTGCCTTAATTTAAGCAAGTTATGAAAAATTATCCCAGCTTCCGAGGATTCAATTTTAATACATTGCAAATCAGCTTCTTCTCCTCCCCAGTCTGTTCCCATCATTCCCTCACAGCTTTTCTTTTCAAAAACACACCTCAGTTAAAATCCTGCATGCACATTTTGCATGCAGAGTCGAATTCCTGGGTAATCTAAACTCAGACATGTGGTCAAGAGTGGTTGGAGAAAGCATACTCTAAAATAAGAGTTAGAGGTGTTTGTTAGAAGTGTTGGCTGAGGTGTAACAACACCTGGTATACGGCAGCAGCATAGATGTTAAACTTGCAAGTTTAAACTGGAAGAAGACACTTGTTGGACAAATGCTCTGGCAGTTATCTCTCAGGATAAGGTTAATGTTGAGAAAGTCATAATATAAGGACAATGGAATCAGTCGTTGCTGAGTGCCACTGATGCTCTTACAGAAAAGCAGCAAAGACTTCCTTGGCAGCATATACAAATAAACTAATTGAAGATCAGGCCTAGGACTTTACATAAGAAAAGGAAACCACAAGTGGTGCATTGTGGCACATGCCTGTAATCTCAATACTTGGGAGGCTGAGACGAGAATTGTCGGTTCAAGGATAGGCACAGCAAGTAGTGATACTCTCATAAACCTAGGAAGACCCTGTTTCAAAATAAAAAATAAAACATAGGGCTGGGGGTGTATCTTGGAGGTAGAATGCCTCTGGGTTCAATCCCCAGTACCAAAAAAAAAAAAAAAAAGAAAGAAAGGAAATCACAAACCTGATAAATTTATTATGCCAAGTTTAGGGCCCTGGATGGAAAAGAGTAGGACCCAAAGACTTCTGATGGAGACATCTCGGTTTATACACTTAAAAACCTGAATCTCTAGATGTCTCTGAAACTTCTAAAGCTGCAGCAATGGCCTTTCCTCTCACTAAAGGACACCAAGGGTTCTACTTTGCAGGATAGACTATTACTCTCCTGGATGCCAGACTAATAAAGAGTTTCAAATCCAAACAGAGCTGTTGTAAGAAAGAAAAGTGCCTACACCCCATTATCAATCCCAGGAACTAGCCCACATGCATTGGCAAAAGCCAAGGGAATATATGAAGTACTAGATCCTGAGATTCCTGGATCAAAGTTGAGGGACAAAACTTTTTATAAGGGAGAGTTTAATTATATTGGGTGCATGTTCCTATAAGATTTAGCATTTTGGAATGCATCCTGAAAGATGATGCTAATAAGAAGCTATGATAGTTCTTCGAAGCTAACAGAGAGCAATGACCCATAAGAGATGAAGAAGAAATGTCAAAATGCCATGAAAAGGAGATAAAAAGATTCATACCAGTGGACAGACATAAGTAAATATACTCTCTGTAGAGAGTATGTGTGTGTTTATTTCCATATGATAGGTTAATAGATTAAATATGTTGGGCATTACACATATATAATACACATTTCTGTATAGAAAGAGAACCTATAACTCGCTGTGTTCCATAGGAGGGTGTTTAGCTCAGCAAAATAAGTTGTCTGTCTGGAAGAAGGGGATATGAGTATCATTGTAAAGCTCGGTGGTGGCTGTCCTTTCTGGGCTAAGGCTGATAGTATTATGCAACTGGGCCTCACAAAGGCAGTGGGAATAATAGGCTCCCAAATAAAAATGTCACTTAAGCTTCTGAATTAGAAGTGGGCACAATTAAAGCAATGATCAATAAACTTGTAGTAGCAACTAGGACCTGACCACAGAGCACTATGAAGATGTTTAACAGAACACGCATTACGAGCAGCAAGATAAATAGGCAGTGAGCAAGAGTATTGATTACTCTGTACAATAGAGAAGAAATCAAGATGAATGATCAGGTGGCTAAGGGTAGATGTGATCCATTTCCTAGCTTCTAAATTTTGGCTAGTTCTTAGACCCAGAATCCACTGCCTAAAGGTAAGGACAAGTCCCTAGGAGGAAAGAGCTTGCAACACTATGCAAATGTATTAAGCAATGATGCCTCCATGTTCCTCAAAGATCCAATAGTCATTTTGGGGTATAAGTGCGATGGGAAAGGGGTGATAACCAGTCACTATGAGAACTGCTATTAGCAGTCTTGAGTTGACACTGATATTCCTGATTTAGTGTGTTAGACCTCTGTGTTAGGGAGGTGCATAAAAGATCCAGTAATGAATAGAATTCTAGGCCCAAGCTGAGCGTGATGGTGCACACCTGTAATCCCCGTACTTGGGAGGCTGAGACAGGAGGAACACATGTTCAAGACCAGTCTGGGCAACCTAGTGAGACCCTGTTTCAAAATAAATAAATAAATAAATAAATAGGGCTGGAGGTGTAGCTTGGAGGTATTGAATGCCCTTGGATTCAATCCCCAAAACACACACACACACACACACACACACACACACACACACACACGAATTCTAGGTCCAATTTCATATCATAAGGGTCCACTGAGCCTGTAGACACTGGTAGACATTTACCCAGCCATTGATTTGTACATGAAATGAACATAAATCATGTTTGACATTGAGATATCAGAGTTAAAAAGGCTGAGTAGAAGGTTTTTTTTCTTTCAACTCCACACAATCAATCAAAACAGCAAAGCAAAATACTATTGTGTCTAATCAAGAATGTGGATATGTTAGCTAACCTGGAAGCTTCCTAATCCCCATAGTTCAGGTATTTTTATGGAGGTCTCATCATGTAGGCATGATCAATTACTCTTTTCATCTATAGCCCCTCTCCCCTATCTAAAGAATGGAAAATGGAGCTCAAAATTTCAAACTTATGACATGGCTAGGTCCTGTGGTAATCAACTCCCACCCAGGAAACCACAAAAAGAGACGTTCCCATCACCTAGGTCTAAAAAATTCTGTCTCAAGAACCAGGTCAGAGGCCAAATATTAGAACAAAAGATTCTCCGAGCACTCCTATTACTCAGGAAATTAGAAGATATTAGGAGTGATATTAGGAGTGATGTGCGAAAAAAAAAACCAGGGGGAGTGACCAATGTCTAGCCACATGTCACATAATGGTATTTTATATAATGACACACTGCATGAACAGCAATGATCCCATAAAATTATATTACCTAGTGACCTTCTGGCATTTATACATTGTTGTTTATACAATCACAAAATTGCCTGAAGACTCATTTCTTAAGACACATCCCAGTCGTTAAGTGGTGCATGTCTACACATATTTTCATTATTTCACAATCATATATTTTGGAATCATACAATATGCATTCTCTTCAGACTGAATGACTATTTTCAATTAGCAGGACACATTTAAACATCGTGTGTGTGTGTGTGTGTGTGTGTGTGTGTGTGTGTCTTTATGTGATACCTTACCTACAGAAAGAGGTTACCCTTTTAAAGACTCTCATTTTAGCTTCAGTACAAAGGGAAAGCTAAACCCTTTTACTAAGTAGCCATTTATAGAACTTTAGCTTCAATCAAAGAAAAAGAAAAGAAATAAAGCAAAGCCCTAGAACAAGGGCGCTCTCATTTTCTTTACCTCCGATTCCCAAACACTTTGGCAGAGATGAAAACAACTTTCCTGCTGGTGCTATTATCTGTGATAGCAGATCCTCTGGTTCTCACAATGAGGGCCCAGAAGGACAATCTGTCCCACAGTGGCAGAGGCAGTAAAGAATGGGCAAGTGAAGAATTTCAGCCTAAGGAAAAAAAATAGAGAGAGATGGGTTGGACAATCACAGGCAACAAAAGAACCCAAAAACCCTGAATTTTGTTGTTTCTGTTTATTCCAATTTTGCCAGTTCTTTCTCTGTTTTTCTTAGAGTTCCCATAGAGATGAGACATTCACAGGAAATGATCCTTTTCTAAGCCACACAGAAACAAAACAGATATGAAAACAAAGAAACAGAAAGAAGAGAGAATTTAATTTAAACTTGTGATGATCAGAAGCCAAAGAAAATTCCCTTTCTTTTGCCTGTATGATTACTTGGAATGACAGTAATTTTGCTAAACCTACTTTTCTTCTGATAACTCTTAGGAAATGGCCTCGTACTTAATGTTCCATTTCAAACCTTGAATAATGAAATTTTATAGAATAAAAATTCAAGGGAGAGCTATCTAAGTGCTGTTTTACAGTGAAAACACCAATTTTTTCAAACTGAGTACTATCTTTTTAATTATAAAAGTTCTTTGGAAGAAATTTCCTAACTTACTGCAAGGCACACAGAAAAAAAAAATTTAAATTTCCTGTGATTCCAATATCCAGAGAAAAGGCCATTATTAATATATTAATATCTTTGGATAATGTACATGTGCAGGTGTGTGTGTGTGTGCGTGTGTGTGTATGTGTGGGTGTGTGTATGTGTGTGTGTAGACAAATAGATACTTATTGTCTTTCTGTGGTAGTGTACTATTATCAAATTCCTATTTCAAAGTATTCATATTGTTACACTTTTTAAAATATTCAAATTATTATGCAAGTATAAATTTGAATATAAATCAGATAATATACATTAATTACTTCCTTCTGAAAAATACTAACATTTGGAATTGTTATCATAGATAGGCATAAGTAAATTTATAATAATTGATACTTTAAACTAGGAAGATGTATTTCTCCAATTTATTTCATTATACTAAAGAAAGTAATATGTGGGATTATCAAACATAATAGATATGGACATCTTAGAAATTGAATAATAGTGTAATAGGTTATTTTAATATTTTCATATACTTTTATTTATTAGAAAAAATTCAGATACATGCTCTCATTTAGGAGCATAGCATAATATTCATAAATAGTAATAAAGAAAATCAAGAAAGTGTTCAACAAAAAGGCCCTTTATTTATTTTTTCTTAAAAGGAGAGAAAAGACATATTTCACAGCTTGGACTTTGTAAGAGGCTAATCTGAAACCAACGATTCAAAATGGATGTTGAATTATCTAAAATGTTCATATATTTAATATGATTGCTCTCTTATCTTTTGCTAAGTATTCATTGCTTTAAATACTTTCTCATAGTTTCATAGGAATCCTGTTTCTACTTCTGAAGATTTTATTTTTTTGGCAGAACCAGGGATTGAAACCAGGGGCATTCTACCTCCAAGCTCCACCCCAGCCCTATTTTTTATTCTCTATTTTGAAACAGAATCTCACTAAGTTGCGTAGGGCTTCACTAAGTGGCTGAGGCTGGGCGCGAACTTGTGATCCTCCGGTCTCAGCCTCCCAAGTACTGGGATTACAAGTGCACTTGACCTTTTGGACACAACCAGTGGTCCTTCCAGCTCTATCCCAGGCAGTTAGCTCTTGCTCCAAGCATACCCTCCAAGTGTTTAATTTCTATAAACAATAGCTGGGCATGGTGGAGCACACTTGTAATTCCAGTTTTTGGAAGGCTGAGACAGGAGGATTGCAGGTTTGAAGCTAGCCTCAGCAACTTGGTGAGACCCTCTGCAATTTATGGAGACACTGTTTCAAAATTCATAAAAAAGGGGGTGCTAGGAGTATAACTCAGAGGTATAATGTCCCTGGGTCAATCCCCAGTACCACAGAAAAATAAATCTATAAACAACAAAGGTTTAATCACAGACAGAATGTATCCCTGTGTGGAATGACATGGCCCACACAAGTATCTTTACCACCAATTTACCTTTATACCTAACAAATATCAGCAGAAAATGCCCCGGTGGTCTATCACATAGGCCTAGCCTTGAATATGGCACTGTCTGTGATCATCGTTCCATAATTTTGACCTACTAATTAACACCAGTGAGCTTGAGTTTTCATATCTAAAAAAATGTAGATAATTTACTCTTGAAGACATATGTCTATCACATGCCTACCATATGAGTCATTGCTTACTGAATATGGTTTCCCTAAAGTTCTCTTCTTTACTGAAATGATCTTGTAAGATAGATGAACCTACTCTTTCTGTCATTAAAATTTCATTATGCAGATGAGAAAATTGAGACATAGAAGTAACATGACATACCCAGGGGATCAGAACTCTTGGATGGAAAGCCAAACTTGAGAATTAGCTACAGAAACTCAGATTCTACATTTTCACTAGAGTATCTTGTGTAATATATGCATAATGCATGTTCAGTTGTGATAAATTGGTGAATATTACATCAAATTATCATGTTGAAGACATGCTGGGGGTGAAGGTTCCTCATGGTTGGTCACAGATGCTATATTGCCAGGTTGCAGGTTTGATACATTCTTTCCCAGAGCAGAGAATTTTGCAAAAACCACCCAGTAGAACCATGTTAAATAATTTCATTTTTCTTGTCCTACTGTCCCATTTTCCTATTAGTTTCACTGGATACATGCCCTTTCCCCTCTATGGCAATCCGTTGCTGGCCACTGGGTGAGGAATAGATAGCACAAGAAGCTAATTCTTCTTCAGCTAACAAATCCTCATTGCTAAGTCCTTACTTTCAATTAATTCTGAGTTTGTGGAACTGGGTAAACAGAAGCCTGACAAATCTTTATGAATGACAATAAATCATTATTGCATTTTCCAGTGATAAGTCTGAATTTTTAAATGTTCCGCAGTCAAAGAGACACATGAGATTTTGTAAAGAAAGTTCAATTGGCCTGAGTCACTGGCAACATGCTTAATAAAAAGCCAAACCAGCATCTCATTCTAAAGTCTGATGCTTTTATTATTATTATTATTTCAACTATGCCACAGAACTCAAGGAAAAACATAGACATTTAGAATTGAGTATAAAGGAACTCAGCTGAGAGATTACCAAATTAAGAGATATGTGCTCAGAGATAGGTAGTTACTAAAGCAATTTCTGGGGTTATCATTGTGGAAAATACCAAAGAGGTATTCTTTTAAAAGTTAAATATTTAAGAAGGCATTTTTAATTATTATTGTGGAGACACTAAATTTAACCTGGTGGCAAAAGGAGTGCATGTGGGGTCAGCAACTAGTGGAACAGCTATGTTACCTGCATTTCCTATATTGACTTTTGTCTTCTGAAAATGGAAATTATACATAGTGCTTCACATATGAATGATCACCTATGAACTTTGGATCCTACAGAGATGCATGATTCCTCAATCCTAGCACATCTTCATTGTCCCTTCCTGGTCTCACGTCCCTCTTTAAAGAGCTCAAATTACAAAAGCTCTATCATAGACTCCCAACTCTTTTGCCTTGGGTTTCCTGTGTCATAGTTGCCAATCAGCTAAAGCTCTGTTTAAAACTTAATCTCCTTCTAGCCTATGCTTACACTTGTGCAATCAAATAGCATTGGAGAAGAACACTCAGTCCTGTTGACTGTCTCTCTTTATATACAGGCCCTCTCACCTCAATGTATTTACACACTGATGAGGTTACAACCCTCATGACTTCATTTCATCAGCTCTGAACCTTAATACATCAGCTCTTCAGGGGACATCGTATATCTAACCAAAACAAAATGTTTCCTCGCTCCTTATTATGAAGCAAAGTAAAAAGAAAAAAATATTAAATGGACTTGACTTTGGCTGAATTAAGCTATTTCATGACTAATCCTAATTCACTAAGGTGATTATAAAGATTTTCATACTTCCTGCAGAGTGTCTGTGCTAAGTGGATGACAATTAATGTGCAGAAGTCAGTTTTTAGTATTGTTAATTTACAGTATTGCTAGGGGAGAAAAAAACATACAAACCAAAAAGCAATAAGGTCTGATAAATAATTAAAAAGAGTTCTGGATATTACTCCTTAAAACTAAAACTATGACTTAGAATGTGATTGTTTTTTAGTTTAGTATATCCAAATGGCTGTCTCTCTTTTAACCTTTATTTTTAAAACTGTCATGGGACTCAGCCTTTGCACCTGAAATAGCATGAGACGAGGCTCTTATTTTTGAGCCTTGTAGTACTGAGATTTTAATTTTCTCACATTTCTTCAAGCTCTTTCTCAGAAAAGATGAACTTAATATGCCATTTAACGAAAACAGACTCAAATGGAGGTACGTGAATGCAAACAGCTGGCCCCCGTGGTAGGGATTTTAGTTACCTTTGTTGACTTGCTGTTTTTAGAGCTATTGGAATGGCTCCTGGCATGACCAGCCTTGGCATTCGCTCTACATGTCTATCTCAAGCAGTATTTCCCATGAACTCTAACCTGAAATTAGAGAAAACCTATTTCCTGAACAATTATATTAAGTATGAACTTACTCTTCAAAACACTTCTCTTGCTGATTTGTTCTTTCGTGCTCATGAAATCACTAAGTTATTTTTGTGGATATTTTGTAAGCAGCATTGACCAATGGCTAGTGAAATGGACTCAACTATTAATTCAATAGTGTTTAAAATGTTTCAAATTAAAGCCCCATTCACTAACTCACATTGTTGTGGAAATAAATTGTCCCACCACTAAAAGATGCATGTATAAATTCAAGTATCTCTCTTATACTGAAGAGCACTAACATAATTAATGAGTATATTAATTGAAATAAAATATGATAAAACAATTAATATGATTATTATAGCTGTATCCAGGATCTGGTTCTTTATTTTACCCAAGTTTACCAATTTCTTATTCTTGCACATAAGTCAGACATTGTTTCTTAAATCATATTCCCTCTTCCCATAATTTATCATCATTTATTCAATTGTTCATCCAATCAACACCTTTTTTTTTTTTGCAGAACTGGAGATTGAATCCAGGGGCATTCTACCTCTGAGCTACACCCCCAGCCCTATTTTTATTCTTTACTTTGAAACAGGGTCTCACTAACTTGCAGAAGGCCTTACTAAGTAGCAGAGGCTGGCAGTGAACCTGGATCTTCCTGTCTCAGACTCCCAAGTACTGGGATTACAAGCGTGCACCACCATGCCCGGCTAGTCAACACCTATTTATTGATGACCATTGAATATCTAGTCAAGTCAGGTAAAGTTTTAAGGTCTGTAAATACATTAGAGTACACAAGAGGGAGAAATTTCTATTCTCCAAGGCTTTCTTATTTACTGAATAGAACTATTAATCCTGTTTAAAGACGCATGAGAAGCCGGGCGTGGTGGCACACGCTTGTAATCCCAGTACTTGGGAGGCTGAGACTGGAGAATCCGGGTTTTCGGCCAGCTTCAGCTACTTAGTGAGGTCCTCCACAACTTAGTGAGACCCTGTTTCAAAATGAAGAATAAAAAATAGGGCTGAGGGTGGAACTCGGAGGTAGAATGCCCCTGGATTCAATCCCCAGTACCGCAAAAATATTAAAAAAAAAAAGACGCATGAGAAAAATAGAGCAAGAAAGGCCATCATTGGTGTATGGTACAGGAAGAGATACAACTTTACACAGTAATTAGATAAAAATACCTCTAGATTTAGAAATTCATATATACATTTTAAAATAGCCATTTATAAAAGAAGAAATAAAACTATTTTAAACAAATCATTAATGAAAATACTCTGTATCAAAACTTTCTTTATGCAACATAGGGAGTATTTATAAGAAAATTAATACACTAAATTCATATATTAAAAGAAAGACTTAAAATTGATGCCCTAAACATATATGAAGTTTAGAACAGAGTAGCTAGGTAACTGACAAAAGTAGAATATAGGAAACAAATGAAAAGAAACCATACTTTCCTGAAATAGAAACAAATATAAAATACAGAGAATAAACAGGAAACATGGCTCTAAACTGTTCAATGGCTCACCATTTTTCAAGGGCTGAGATTTTTATACCCTGGCACAATTTTACCCCTTTACGCAGTCAACTTAAAAGCCATTTAGAGCTGGGTGTGGTGATGCACTCCTGTAATGCCGATAGTTGGGAGGCTGAGACAGGAGGATCGTAGGTTCAAGGCTAGCCTCAGCAATTTAGCAAGACCCTCAGTAACTTAGTGAGACTCTGTTTCAAAATAAAATAGGGCTGGTGGTGTATCTCAGAAGTAGAATGCCTGTGAGTTCAATTCCCAGATCCCCCCCAAAAGAGGGGAAGCCAAATAGACTAAATTTTTCATACTTTCTCTTATTACCCTATGTAGTAAGTTTAGAGGCCACTATCTCCAAGAAGTCTTCTATGGTTCAAGAGCCTGAAATAGGTATCTCTCTCATATATCTTCACAGCATTGTGGTCTTCAACACAAATGGTAATCACACTATTTGCCCGAATACTTCTATGCACCTTCTACTGAACTGTTTATTCCATAAATAGCAGAAACCATGTCTGTAATGTCCAATTAACAAAAAAATATAGAGAAGCTGCATAAAATAGACCATGCAAGTATTAAGGAAGTGTAGAGACCAAAGCAGAATACTATGAGTAGAAACATTAAGTAGAAAATGACTCAAAAATGTTGAATGAATTATACAATCAGGCCGGGTGTGGTGGCGCACGCTTGTAATCCCAGTACTTTGGGAGGCAGAGACCGGAGGATCCGGGTTCGCGGCCAGCCTCAGCTTTCTCTCTCTCTCTCTCCCTGTCTCTCTCTCTCTCTCTCTCTCTCTCTCTCTCTCTCTCTACTTAGTGAGGCCCTCCGCAACTTCGTGAGACCCAGTTTCAAAATAAAGTATAAAAAATAGTGCCGGGGGTGTAGCGCGGAGGTAGAATGCCTCTGGGTTCAATCCCTGGTACCACACACACACACAAAAAAATACAATCAGGATGATACTGTTAATTATATTGACTGCAAAATTACAGAAAATTAAATGAAAATATTTAGTACTAAGAAGTAAACAATGAATTTCTATTCTGAGAAATTTTGATAACAAACAGGAAATGATGGGATATTCGTGGAGACAATATTAAGCAAATGTACCTAAAATATTAGTTGTTGAATCGGAAATTGAATACAAACTTTTATTCCTAAACTAAGAAAAATAAATTTGAGCCATGAATGCATGTATTTTTTATTATTCATAAAAAGGAACATGGAGATCACCTGTTACACTGATTGTTCAAATTGAGCTTTCCAGATGCACTATTTTTTTCAAAGTTTATGGAGAGAGAGGATTAGGTACAAATTAATCCCTAAAATTAATTCTTGGCTTTTTTTTTGTGGTACTGGGGATTGAACCCAGGGGCATTCTACCTCTGAGCTCTACCCCCAGCCCTATTTTTTATTCTTTATTTTGAGACAGGGTCTCACTAAGTAGCGAAGGGGCTCACTAAGTAGCTGAGGCTGGCCACGAACCTGCGATCCTCCTGTCTCAGCCTCCCAAGTACTGAGATTACGAGGGTGTGCCACCGTGCCCGGTTAATTCCTGGCTTTTTTATTAGTTCCATTCTGAGCAACTATGGTGCTGATTTATTAACCTGGAGTTTGTGCCACATATAAATAGGTCAAGATAAAATATCCACATTCAAAAACATAGTTTTCTGCTATTGTAATACATTTAGAGATATGATAAACACAAAATTCTCCTAATCATTGTAAAATAACAAGAAACATTCAGCCAGGTGTGTTGGTGGCATACTGCAGTGCATTAGACTTTTTCAAAGTTAGGTAATACACAATATGTGTGTTGGTTTAGCCTCAGTACACTAAAAATGGGAATATTTCAAAAACTAAATATGGCAACCATCTCTCCTTGTAATATTTATTAATATTTAGAGAGGCACAACAATAATTTTCACAATTACATGTTATTCCATAGTACTTATGCATCTGAATAAAATTAAGAAATTCCTTATTTTTTGAAATCACAGTGATTTTAATACCTGTGCACAAATTATTGACCATATTTCTCATCAAGATATGGAGTCTCTATGTCCTCTTTCTTTTCTTTCTTTCTCTCTCTCTCTTTCTTTCTTTCTTTCTTTCTTTCTTTCTTTCTTTCTCTTCCTTTTTCTTTCTTCTTTCTTTCTTTCTCCTTCCTTCCTTCCTTCCTTCCTTCCTTCCTTCCTTCCTTCCCTCTCTCCCTCCCTCCCTCTTTCTTTCTTTCTTTCTTTCTTTCTTTCTTTCTTCCTTCCTTCCTTCCTTCCTTCCTTCCTTCCTTCCTTCCTTTCTTTCTTGCAATGCAGAAGATTGAACCTAGGGCCTTCTACATTCTAGGAAAAAGTTCTGCTACTGATCTACACCTGCAGTCAATGTCCTTTCTTTGAATTTGGAGAGGATCCTTGCTACTGTCAGGGTAGAAACATTAAGATGGAGATGATGCTGAGTGACACGAAAGGCTAGGTTGGGTTAAGAAAGGTGATATGCTACTTTCTACCTGGTGATTCTCTCTCTCTCTCTCTCTCTCTCTCTCTCTCTCTCTTTCATTTTGGATGGTGACTTTGGAATACTGAGTCACATGTAGCAGTTACCAAGCTGGAAATGCGACATGCAGAGGCCATGTAGGACAGAGATATTGAAGAGACCCAGCTGTTCCATCTGTGGACTCTCCGAAACTTTGCAGCCAGACTTGGGAGTGTGCCTTCAGAGAGTCCAGTACGAGTCTCTACCTGCCAGACATCCTGTGAGAGATTCTGAGTGAGAAATGCCTGAGTTCAGTCAATCCCTGTAATGATGAGAAAATTACAAGTTTTGAGGTGATGTGTTCCATAGTAGGAGATAATGAAGATAAACATTTAGTTGGCTTCTGATTGTTTATTGTTAAAAATAATATGTGTATTTCTTAATGTTCTCATCTAATCATTTCTTCAGAATAAATGCCTAGAAGTAGAATTTTTCTGATTAAATAGGATGCATAGCTTAATATTTCCCAGTTGCTCCTTGTTATTATATTGATTTACACTTCCAGTAGTAGTACTTAAGAGTGTCTTTTCCCCAACACTATTGATAATCCTGAATTTTTATTATCAATTCTATTAATTCGGAAGGTTAAAATGATTTCTCTTTGTTTCATTTTGAATGTCTTTGATTATCATTCAGCTGTAACTTTTCCTACATTGTTACTCTCTCTCTCACACACACACATACATACACACACAGAGTTTATGTGCTTGAAATAATTCATGGGAAATCTTGTCAATTGTTTATTTAAAAATATAATGAGGATATGGTATTTCTATTCACATTAACTCTAAAGAAGAAAAAGTGAAAAGCACTGTAAAATAAGAATTAACCTACTGCTTTACAACTATGGGAGAATTAAGATTGGGTAGAAAATACAACTATACATTATTTCTAAATACATTATCTGCCAAGTTCTCAGTCCCAGGTGATATGAGCAGAGAAGATGGTATCTTTAAAACTGTTCTTTTAAATGTATTGGAATGGATCTCCCTTTCCCTTCAATATACACGCTTTCTCTCTTAGATGATAATTTTTACAAAGTCTTCTGTCACAAAGACTTCATTGCTGTTTCCCCACTTCATCCCTATGCAAGTTGATTGCTCATACAGGAACATGCACTTCCATCCACAGTCATACTGAAAATCTGAAGGTGAGAGTGCAGTCCTGGTTTACTAGAAACTTCGAGGAGCAGTTTTACTGTTCTAGAAAATAAAACAGAAAATTAACAGTCAATGAACTGCCAGTAACTTCATACTTCCTCACAAGGAGAAAGCTCCCCAAAACAAGACACAAAACTAAGAAAATACAAACTACCAAAAAAAAAACCAACAACAAAGAGCAGAACTACATGAAAATTAAACTCAAATCTGCAAAAGTAGGCCACAGATATATTCGAAATGACAATTCTTTACAAAAATATTTTCAAAATGGAAAATAGACCAAGAGCTAGTATCTCTAAAGTCTAAAGATTGCCTATAAAATAACAATAAAAACAGAAAACCCAACTAATATATGCATATTAATCTTATAAGATAATTGCCTTTTAGAGTTCCCAAGAAAATGTAGAAATACTAATGATATATACATTTTTTACATTAGAAAAGAATTTTAAAAATTTGAGATTTTGAATGGTGACAAAGTCCATTGTATGCACTGCTGGCAAGAATTTAACTTATAATCATCTTAGAAGGCAATTAGAAAATATTTATTAAATCTAAATGTGTGACTATGTAAAAAGACAGATGCAAACATGCTGTAGGAAGCATTATTTGGAAAAGCAAAATATTGGAAAATAAGATCTGAAAATTGGAAAATGGGTGATCACTGGAGGATGCATCCATACATTGAAAAGTAAAAGAGCAAGCTCTCGATAATCAGGCACAGAACGAGTTGATATAAGAAAAAAGAGAAATCAAAGGGTTTTTTAATTGGCATTGTACATATAATTTCTTATTGAATCTTCAATTAAACCTCATTATAAATTGACATAAAATTATGCAATAAGGAAGATAAAAATTAGAAAAAAATTCCTCTTCTAAAGTTGTTTTCAGAAGGATTCTGTTTGCTGTCTGTGTGTTCTCCTTTGGGATTGTGGGACCAGAAAGAGCAGCACATTATGAATCTGATATTATGTCTAGATTTACTTGGATATGGCAACATAATGCAAATGTTTTACTTAAATATTCCCATATTTCTAAAATTTATTTGGACGCCAGGCGTGGTGGCATACGCTTATAATCCCAGTACTTTGGGAGGCGGAGACCGGAGGATCTGGGTTCGTGGCCAGCCTCAGCTCTCTCTCTCTCTCTCTCTCTCTCTCTCTCTCCCTCTCTCTCTCTCTCTCTCTCTCTCTCTC
>PVJS01033663.1:8037-22124 GCA_004027185.1 Glis glis
TCCTGTCTCAGCCTCCCAAGTACTGAGATTACAAACATGCGCCACCACGCCCAGCCTTCTTAAAAATTTTTTTTGCGGTACTGGGGATTGAACCCAGGGACATTCTACCTCCAAGTTCCACTTCCAGCCCTATTTTCTGTTCTTTATTTTGTAACAGGGTCTCACTAAGTTGCAGAGGGCCTAAGTAGCTGAGGCTGGCCGCGAATCCAGATCCTCCGGTGTCAGCCTCCCAAGTATTGGGATTACAAGTGTGCGCCATCACAACTGGCCATATCTTAATTTTTTTTTTTTTTTTGGCGGTACTGGGGATGGAACCCAGGGGCCTTCTACCCCTGAGCTATACCCCCAGCCCTATCTTTTATTCTTTATTTTGAAACAGGGTCTCACTAAGTTGCAGAGGGCCTCACTAAGTAGCTGAGGCTGGCCGCGAACCCGGATCCTCCTGTTTCAGCCTCCCAAGTACTGGGATTACATGCATGCACCACCACGCCTGGCAATCTTAAAATTTTTAAGCCAAAGAGATGCATCAGGTTTAAATTTAAATGTAAAGCCAGGTGTGGTGACGTACACCTGACGCGAACCCGGAACCTCCAGTGTCAGCCTCCCAAGTACTGGGATTACAAGCGTACGCCACCATGCCCAGCTGTGAAACCCTATTTTAAAATACGAAATATACTTGGGGGGCTAAGATAGGAGGATCATAGGTTCAAGGCCAGCCTCAGCAATTTAGTGAGGCCCTTGGCAACTTAGTGAGACCCTGTTTCAAAATAAAGAATAAAAAAATAGGGCTGGGGGTGTAGCTCAATGGTAAAAATGCCCCTGGGATCAATCCTCAGTACAAACAAACAAATAAATAAATGAATGAGCTGGGGGTGTAGTTCAGAGGTAGAATGCCCCCAGTTCAATTCCCAGTTCCATAAAAAGAAAAAAGTTTAAATATAAGCCTTATTAGAATATTAGCCTGATATATCTTTGTAATGCGAAGAAAATTGAAAAACTAAATATACTTGTAAGGATTTAAAACTGAAAATATATAACTATTTTAAGAAAAATAAAGTACAAGCTGGGCATGGTGGCGCACGCTTGTAATCCCAGTACTTGGGAGGCGGAGACCGGAGGATCCGGGTTCGTGGCCAGCCTCAGCTACTTAAATGAGGCCCTCCGCAACTTCGTGAGACCCGGTTTCAAAATAAAGAATAAAAAATAGGGCCGGGGGTGTAGCGCGGAGGTAGAATCCCCAGTACCACAATAGAAAAAAAAAAAAAAGGAAAGAAAAATAAAGTACAGGGGCAGATTTCAGAATGCAAAATTCTAAGAAAAAGACATTATCTACAATCATGAAAAAGGTTTACCATGTGCCATTTTCCTACTTGAAAAGTACTAAGCTAAAAATAAAGTAGTAAGCACATGGTAGGTTTTAAAGTAATGACTTTATTAATAAATATACATCCATATGATGATGTAGATACAAATCATGAACACTACTCCATTCCCATATACATAATTGCACACGAGTAGCTCAAGTTCATGTACATAAAAACATACACAGTATCTATTCAGACTTTATACAGTAGAGGACAGCGTGCTTATTATCAATTAATTGGTAATTATTTTTCCATAATTATCTGTGGAAAAAGGAAACTGTAAAAACTTAAAGAATCAAAGTAGTCTGATTACTTTAAAATCACACACTTGACTTACTATAGCATTAAATTTTCCAAAAATTAAATACATTATACGTGAGAGCATAAATTTTCTACTTGGAAGGAGGAGGGAGGAAAAGCAAAGGAAAGATTTAGATACATTCTAGAGTTTAAGAGCAAATAGTTATGCTATAATAAAAACAAAAACATAATAGCATATACATTTTTGTCCAAGGAAAACAATGTTTTGAAAGACTGTTGTGAATGCTTATATTTTACTATAAAGGGATCATAAAATTTTACTGCTACAGAGACAGACTAACCGAGTAGCAGTTATCATCAATATCCCCTGAATTGTTCTTTTAAAGCTCCTTAGAATATAAAGAAGTTACTATTTTTTTTCTTTAGCTCATACACTGTGGTTATTCTTACACTGGATGAATCACCATTAAGCTCATAAATGGAGAATCCATATGTTTGGATTTGTTTTTCTTCTTAACTCAAAGAAACTATTTTTATTTCATGAAAATATATATATGTAAATTCACACAAACATTAGTTTGGAATGAATTTTATTTTGACAAATGTTTCTTTTAAAAAGTAAATAAAAATAGAATTTTTAGTCTAATTGAAACACTGATTTTAAAAATGTCCCCAAATATTAAAAATTAAAGAAGATACTACTTATTTTCTTCCAATATATTGTGCAAGTATATGTTTTAATATCCAGTGCAAAACCCCAAAGATAGTATCAAAATCATCCCGTACTAAAGATTAGTTATGCAAGGTTATATCTGTCAAAAAATGAAAATTTTTATCTGTTTTAGCTTATTTGTTAGTGTGACAATAGTAAATAAGGCATGTTAAAATATTTTTAAAGAAAAAAAGCAAAGCAAATTTACTTTAATAGCAGATCATTTTTTGACCAACAGTTTTAATATAGAATAGTGAAACCTATTTTGTGAAGAGTAGGATTACACAGTATAAAATTAGCAATTTACCCTTTAAGGAACAATCAAACAGTGGGGGAAAAGGCCAGTTTTCCCCAACTGATTATATTAAAGTATAGGCAACTGTTTAACATGCTATTTCAATGTTTATCATGACAAGAGACAGTGTTACAAAAGATGCACAATGTAGTCTTTAGGTTATATAGAAGTAAAAATATTTTATATTTTAAGACTTCATTCATGTTATCACTTGGATGTTTTTCTCTTCGGCATGGCACCAGTAAACTGTTCACAAGAAGAAATGTAAGTGGAATCAGGAGATGTTCCCTAGAGTATAGATCTAATATTCCTGGTAACTGCTCACGAGAACAGTAAGTTCAGCTTTCTAAACAATGTTATCCATTCACAACTGTAGTCACTGGTTCTTTTTTCCCAGGGACATAGCTCCTGATAATAAACACTATTATAAACATACCTCCTTTAGCTGATTTCAGCACTTCATAAACATGTATACAAAATTCATTACACAATAATACACCTGCTTTATCTTCTGACACACAGCACAGCACCACTGAGTAGATGTGCTGGAGGGTGGGGAGAAGGGATGAATGCAGGAAAGGACTGGGGAGAAAAGGAATGAAAATAAACGGAAGGGCATGTCAAATGGACTTACTATAAAACACACAAGACACAACAAAATCCTTCACAATGTTGTATATTATTATTATTTTTTTCTTGTGGTACTGGGGATGGAAGCCAGGGGCATTCTACTTCCGAGTTACACCCCCAGCCCGATTTTATTCTTTTATTTTTGAAACAGGATCTTACTAAGTTGCAGAGGGCCTCACTAAGTTGCTGAGGCTGGCTGCGAACCTTCAATCCTGTCCCAGTCTCCCAAATACTGGGATTACAAAAGTGCACCACCATGCCCAGCTACCAATGGTGTATATCATTCTATAGTAAGAACATTTAATTAAACAACTGCCTTAAAGGAGGATTTCTAAGCAGGCAACTGCTAACATCTAGAGAAACAAAGAATACAGAAGAGTGGATAAATGAACACATGAATAAAGATGTAAGCATTTGTGTGTGTCAGAAGTTATACTGTTCTGAGTAAATTATTAAAAGTTTTATATTCTAAGCTTCTGCAAGAAGAAACTCTTGTAGCAATTTAGCTGCCAGAATGTTACAAATGAATATGTAGTCATCCAACAATGTTTGCTATGGTTTGTGCAAAGCTAGTATCGTTGAGGTCACTGTCTTAGATGCCAGTGCACACAAAGTCCCCACATATAATGCAATACCTCTTACTGTAAAGAGCAGCATAAAGTCCAGCTCACTGTGTCAGGCATCACTGGAACACCTGAAGGCTTGCTGCTTTTTTCCTGATAAAAAAGGTATGAAACATGACATCCACTTGCAATCAGTTTTCATTAACTGAGAGCAAGCCCAACCAACATAATATGTGCCCTTTTAAATTTTTAATCATTTTAAAAGTTTCTTGGGTCCTGCAAATGTACATTTTAATCTCAAAGGCATTTAGAATTGAATGTACAAATATTGTAACTTTAAAGTTCAGTGGATTTTTTAATTTGCAGTTTATATTTTATTTAGAACAAAGTCAGAATAAATAAAATGAGTATTAACAAGGAATATTACTTTCAGCAAGAAGGAAAGAGCAATTTCCTTCTGTCCCTACCTTACATATTTGTCTGACAATTTTTCTCTTTTCTATCTTGCTTCTAAAGCAAACATTATTGGGAAAAAATTTCTTTTGGATGAAGTGGTCTCACTGGAGCCACAGTAAGATTTTTAATTAGACTAAACAACATTTTTTTTACATGTTTCATGCATAGATGGATTCCTATATTTCTTAGTATTTGGGTTCTTATGGTCAGAAAACTGCATTCTATTTATACCAGTTTTACAGTCTACCACTTGATTTGTGTCCTTTGGTAGATATAAGCCTGAAAACATAGGAAGTGCTAATGCAATGGGACAACTTCTCAGAAAAACTAAAAAACATTACAAATAAATGAGCAACACTAATTATAAGTGTACTACTTAAAAATTTGCCAAGTATATGAAAGGCAAAATGTAGTGACTATAGCTACATGCAGACCTTAAGAATGTTTTTTATTATATTAAATATGCTATTCTCAGAATGCATTGTGTTTCACCAAAAATGTAATGTGCAGTTTTTACAAAATAGTTTAAATTTTCTGTAAATATGAATTGTTTGTAGTGTTTGGTATATATGCACTTAGGCAATTAAAAAATACATAACCTATCACTGCTAAAAGGCAAACACTAAAGAATTCTTTTAGGAATAATGGTTGAATCAATTAATGCCATGTAGACCAATAAATAAGAAGCTGCTCAAACTCAGAACACTAAAAATAAGTTTCTTAACATCTGAAGTCTGTAAATTCCAAAGCATACAAATAGCTGTGTCCTGTCTCATGAAAATAAATGTTACAAAAACTCACATAGCCATTACCTCAAGTAATCCTGAATCATTAGTTTGTTTTTGCGCCATTAGTGAAAAATACCTTAGATATTATCTTTATTACATTGTCAGCTTCACAAACTAACAGGTATAATGGTTTCATTTGTTTAGTACATAAAACATCTATTAGAATGGCCAAAAGTAGTAATGAAACATAAGACACAACCATAACTCTAAAGGAAAAGTAAAAATTACTTAGTTGGGTGTTAGGCTTGAACCTATGTACAAATACAGTGCTACTGCTCATGTCCTGAATGCATCTGTCAGCATATGCCAGCTTCCGAGCAAAAGCAGGGGGGAAAATCCTACAGAAAAACAAATCTGGAAAGTCCAGGATGTAAAATTATGTATGACAAAAAAAAAAAAAACAAGAAGCTTTGGGATTATTCACAATCTCCTTCTAAACCTCTCCTGCCTCATTCACTCATTGGGTGGCTTGACTTCGCTGCTGGTTTCCTCTACCCCATGAACCGCTCTGCCATGCATCATAGGGTAAGGAAAAGCAGCAGTGCCACAGCCATAACCAAGATCGGCAAGGCGGGACAGAGCTTTAATGCTACCTGGAGGTCTCCCTGGGCTGACTTTGTATCCCGCAGCTTTAGTTGTACCCAAAGGTCTGCCTGGACTTGTCTTAAATCCAGCTGCTTTGGTGGTTCCCAGGGGTCTGCCTGTGCTGGTCCGGTATCCTGCTGATTTGGTGGTTCCCGAAGGCCGGCCGCGCTTACCAGATCGGTTGAGATTTTTCTTTTTCTTTAGTTCATCTTTTATCTCTATGCTTCTGCCACTTGTAGGCTGCAAGTGTGTTTCATTTAATGGGTCTTGCCTCTGACAAACCATTGGTTTGTGGCTGACTGTGTGGCTGTATTTGCTTTGCTGGGAGGAATATATGTCAAACTGATCAGCAGCTCTCATGGCGTCTTCACTGAGGCAGGAAGGCTTGCCAGGCCCACAGAATGCTGGGTTACTGCTGGCAACAGGATGCATCATTTTCTACCAAAAATAAAAAACAAATATGCATAAGTACACATACACAAATATGTATCTGTATAACAGCATTCAGACTACCTAAAATTAGGCTGACAGGCAGGACTCCAAACCACTTATAAACAAAAATAGATCAGAATCAAAGATCCCTGTTTTTCTCAATTTAATCATGGGTAGGGACAAATGTCATATAACTCAATTATAATACTAATTTAGTGGCCATAATATTCTCTGATTAGGAACTGGTATAAGTAAATCACATTTTGTAGGCTTTTCTCTTAGATTATTAAACCCCAAAAGGATAACCATAATGACAAGAACTCTTAATGACATGATTTTTTTTTCAGTCTACCTAACTTTCTTAGAATGCCTCCCTTTAGCCTTTTATTATATTGCTCACATGTATTCTTTTTTTTGGATTGAACCCAGGGCCATTCTACCTCTGAGCTACATCCCCAGCCCAATTTTATTTTTTATTTTGAAACAGGGTCTCACTAAGTTGCTGAGGCTGGTTACAAACCTGTAATCCTCCTGTCTCAGCCTCCCAAGTAATGGGATTACAGGTGTGTGCCACCACACCCAGCTCACATGTATACTTCTGATCACAGTTTCAACAAGATGGGCACTCTATCTTATAATAATTTATTATTTATATAGAACCCTGAGTGTACATTACACTTTCCAAAGACAGAATGTGCCAAGTGAAGAACATAATCTTTTGGCCCAAGGTACAGACTTGTTTCAAACATCTACTGCTCAAACAGAAGGCAGTACCAATACAAAGGTTAAACAAAGGTTTCCATTAGCTAAAATGAGTGAACATGTATATAAACAGTTAAGATTATTACAAAAATAGAGTAACAGCTATAATAAAACAACTCCTATTTTGAAGACAAAAAGTTGAATGTATAACACTGCTTTCTCCCTTGATGATAAATATTGTATGGATCTTCTTCCCTACCAGAAGCCCTGAATTAACAGTCCAAAGTTTTTGTTTTGTAGTGAGAATATCCCTGTGATTTTTTTCTCTATATAAAGAAATGTATTAAGCCAGCTGAGGTGGCACACACCTGTAATTCCAGTACGTGGGAGGCTGAAACAGGAGATTGCAGGTTCAAGGCCAGCCTCAGCAACTTATTGAGGCCCTCAGTCACTTAGTGAGACCCTGTCTCAAAATAAAAAAAAAATAAAATAGGGCTCGGGGTCTAGCTTGGAGACAGAATGCCCCTGAGTTCAATCTCCAGTACCACAAAAATAAATAGATAAATATAAAAGAATGTATTAAAACTACCCCATGGCAACCCAGCCCTAAGCAACAATATCATTTATACATAGGAAATGGGAATTTTATAGAGACTATAGTATTATATTTAAATGAGGTAAGAAAGATAAAAGATACAGATTCCAATTCAGATTTAGAAAAGTGTCACAAATGCATATTAAGGTCCAGCCCCAAGTTGTTAGATACTTGCCTGCACCCTTTGTACATGCAAAACTACATCAAGACCTCAGTTATAACAAAAGTTACTCCCAGAGGTCACAAATAGTGAGCCAAAACCACTGTAAACTTAGTTTATAAATGCAAAGGAAATAGGAATCAAGTCACAGAATCAAATTCTGTTGAATTACTAAATATTTGCTGATAATCAACAGACATAGAGCTTTTAGCCAGCTGGCTTAAAGTCTTAACTAGGAAGGAAAAATATCTACAACGAGAAGCTACTTGTTTGTGGCAAGAGCCTATTTATAGACTTGAGAATATAAAACAAGATGAGGCTAAATACAAATACTAAAAGGAATAATTTGCCAGGTGCATTAGTGCATGCCTGATATCCCAGTACTTGGGAGGCTGAGACAGGAGGATCACAGATTCACAGCTAGTCTCAGCAACTTAGTGAGAACTTCTTTCCAAATTAAAAAAAAAAAAAGTCTGGGAGTATAGCTCAGAGGTAGAATTCCCCTGGGTTCAATCCCCAGTTTAAAAAAAAAAGGAAATTTTTTCTAGTCACTTCCCAAAGATATAAGGAGAACTAGGTTATTCATTATCACTTTAGCTCCAATTCTAACAATTCTAATTTCAGATGAGAAATAGGGAGAGAACATCAAGATAAGTTCCAAACATAACATTAGCCTAAAGTTAGTTTTTGAACATTTGTCATGTGCCAGGCAATAAGGTTGGCACTTTGCACATTATCTGATTTAATTCTCAGTACATGCCTATGAGAAACTAATATTAACAACTCTATTTTACAGAAATAGGCACAGACTATAAGCAACCTGCCAGAGTTACACATTAGGAAGTGTGTAAAGCCGACTATGAAGTTAGATAATCTGAACTCAGAACCAACAATTTACAGTACAGTACGCAGCTATACCTGGGTTTTTCAATAGCAGCACTGTCATCTAGGTCAGATAACTGTTGAAGGGGTTTGCCCAGTGTACTGTAGGATGTTTAGCAGCATCCCTGGCCTCTACCCACTAGATGTCAGCAGCAACACCTCTCTCCTTCTCACCCAGTTTGTGACAACCAAAAATTTCTCCAGATACTGACAAATGTTCCCTTAAGGGGGCAAAATCAACCCCACCATGAGAATCATTCAGCTACACTAAAATGAAATACTCCTGTTTAAGTTTTTATACACATCTTTTCTTGTGATACTGAGGATTGAACCCAGGAGCATTCTACCTCCAAACTACACCCCCAGCCCTATTTTTAAAAATATTTATTTATTTACTTTTGTGTGTGGCACTGGGGATTTAACCCAGAGGCATTCTACCTCTGAGCTACGCCCCCAGCCCTTATTTATTTACCCTTTTTGTGTGTGTGTGGCACTGGGGATTGAACCCAGGGGCATTCTACCTCCGAGCTACACCCCCAGCTCTATTTTTTATTTTTATTTGGAAACAGGGTCTCACTAGGTTGATGAGAGTCTCACTACTTGCTGAGGTTGTCCTCAAACCTATGAGCCTCCTGTCTCAGCCTCCCAAGTACTGGGATTACAAGCGTGTGCCACTACACCTGGCCTATTTATTGTTTGTTTGTTTGTTTGTTTGCTTGAGGTGCTGTGACCAAACCTCCGAGCTATACTCTCAGCCCTATTTTATTTTTTACATAGAAACAGGGTCTTACTAAGCTGCTGGGAGCCTTGTTAAATTGCTAAGGCTGGCCTTGAACATGCAATCCTCCTGTCTCAGCTTCCTTAGTACTGGGGATTACAGGCATCTGCCACCATAACTGGCTTTATTTTGAAACAGGGTCTAAGTTGCTGAGGCTGGCCTCAAACCTGGAACCTCTTGTCTCAGCCTCCCAAGTACTAGGATTACAGGTGTGTGCTACCACACCCGGCTTGTATTTCTTTTTGATGCTGCTGGTTGGTCCCATGTGGACCCAGGATCCACAACCTCCCTCCCTTAAGAATTCAGTGATAGCCGGGCATGGCTCAGGCTTGTAATCCCAGTACTTGGCAGGCTAAGACAGGAGGATCTCAGGTTCAAAGCTAACCTCAGAGCCGGGCGTGGTGCAAAGCTAGCTGCAAAGCTAGCCTCAGCAACTTAGTGAGACCCTGTTTCCAAATAAAAAGTAAAATAGGTCTAGGGGTGTAGCCCTGAGGTAGAAGGCCCCTGGGTTCCATTCCTAGTACCATTTTTTTTTTTTTTTTGCAGTACCGGGGATGGAACCCAGGGGCGTTCTACCTCCGAGTTACACCCCCAGCCCTACTTTTTATACTTTATTTTGAAACCGGGTCTCACGAAGTTGAGGAGGGCCTCACTAAGTAGCTGAGGCTGGCCGTGAACCCGGATCCTCCGGTCTCCGCTTCCCAAGTACTAGGATTACAAGCGTGCCCCACCACGCCCGGCTTCAAAAAAATTTTTAAAAAGTTAAAAAAAAAATTCAGTGATAGACTCGGGCATGGTGGTGCATGCTTATAATCCCAGTACTTGGGAAGCTGAGACTGGAGGATTGCAGGCTCCCGGCCACCCTCAGCAACTTAGCAAGGCCCTCCACAACTTAGTGGGATCCTGTTTCAAAAATAAAATAGGGTTGGGAAACAGAGTCACCAAAATAAGTAAATAAATAAAAAATTCAGTGTGATGGAGAACATCCTTACAGATACTTGCTACTGCCCAGCTGGGCATACATTTTTTTAATTTTTTGAAATGAGGTCTTGCTAAAATTACTGAGGGTCTCGCTAATTGCTGAGGCTGTCCTTGAACCTGCCATCCTCCTGTCTCAGACTCCCAGGTACTGGGATTACAGGAGTGCACCATTATGCCTGGCTTAAATTTTATTTTTGAGACAGAGTCTCCCTAAATTGCCAAGGCTGCCTTCAAACCTGTAATCCTGTCTCAGACTCCCAAGTACTGGAATTAGACATGTGCCACACATCTTTTTTATTTACCTCTTTGGCCCATACCTCTGCAAATATTCACAAAACCTTTCTCTTGGTAACATATATAAAGTTAAATAGATTTGCTTTTGCCAGGCATGGTGGTGCATGCTTGTAATCCCAGTACTTGGAAGCTGAGACAGGAGGATTGCAGGTTTGCAGCCAGCCTCAACTACTTAGTGAGGCCCTCCACAAGTTAGTGAGACTATGTTTCAAAATAAAGAATAAAGCCAGGTATGGTGGTGCAAACTTGTAACCCCAGTACTTGGGAGGCTGAGACAGAAGGATCGCAGGTTCAAAGCCAGCCTCGGCAACTTGTGAGGCCCTCCGCAACTTAGTGAGAGCCTGTTTCAAAATAAATAATAAAATAGGGCTGGGGGGTATAGCTCAGAGGTAGAATGCCCCTGGGTTCAATCCCCAGTACCACATAAAAATAAATAGCTATAGAATAAAAAATAGGGTTGGTTGTGTAGTTCGGAGGTAGAATGCCCTGGTTTCAATCCCCAGTACCACACACACAAAAAAGGAAAGAACGAAAGAGATTTGCTTTCATAATTGAAGAAAAGCCAATGTTGGACCTGTGAAAGAACCAGCTACATACCTCTCCCCTTCAATTTATAAATTTATATATTGAGAAATATATGTAAGAATTAAATAGGAACCAATATAATAGCTGCCAATAAAGTTGGACTAGAGACCATATGCAAATACCAGGGAGAAACATACAGTCCTGTGAAAAGGCTGAAAGAGGAAAAGTGAACGCTTTTCAACCTTGTATTCAGAAACTGGGCTTGGGGTGTAGCTCAGTGGTAGAGTACTTATCTTGCATGTGTGAGGCCCCAGGTTCAATCGCCAGAACTCCCCCAAAACAAAAACAAAAATGCTAAAAACAAATTGTCCAGCTGGAATGCTCTCATAAAAAAAAGGTAGGAAGGATGCCAGGCGTCGTGGTGCACGCTTGTAATCCCAGTACTCTGGGAGGCAGAGACCGGAGGATCCGGGTTCGCAGCCAGCCTCAGCTCTCTCTCTCTCTCCCTGTCTCTCTCTCTACCTAGTGAGGCCCTCCACAACTTCGTGAGACCCGGTTTCAAAATAAAGTATAAAAAAATAGGGCCAGGGGTGTAGCGCGGAGGTAGAACGCCCCTGCGTTCAATCCCCCATACCACAAAAAAAAAAAAAAAAGAGGTAGGAAGGTACAAGTTCTTTCTCCCAGCTAGGACTGTCAGTTAAGAAAGAAAATATTTCTGTCGACAATCTGTTTCAATGTTTTATAAGTTCATGCCTTTTGAATTCCTATCACTGAACTTACCAAGACCTTTCCTCTAGACCATATCTCCTCTACTTCATTTTCTCTCTCCACCCCCCTACACTTTGTTCCTGCTCCCCCAGACACTGGGGATTGAACCCAGGGGCATTCTACCTCCAAGCTACACCTCCAGTCCCACCCTTTTTTGTGTGTGGCTCTCAGGATTGAAGCCAGGGAGGGGCATCCTACCTCCGAGCTACACTCCCAGCCCTATTTTATTTTTTTATTTTGAAACAAGGCCTAATTTGCTGAGGCTGTCCTCCAACCTGTGATCCTGTCTCAGCCTCCCAAGTACTAGGATTACAGGTGTCTGCCACCAAGCCCAGCTAAGCCCTTTTTTATTTTGAAACAGGGTCTTGCTAAATTGCTGAAGCTGGCCTGTGATCCTCTTGTCTCAGCCTCTCAAGTACTGGGATTACAGGCATGCACTACCACACTGGTCTCACATTTCTTAAGAAAGAATGACTACTACATTTCTAAAAAGGGTGGACTGAATAGAAGTCATGTTGACTACCAAAGATTAAAGATGATCTTTTTAGCCAGGCTTGGTGGTGCACGCTTGTAATCCCAGTATTTGGGAGGCTGAGACCAGAGGATCCGGGTTCCCGGCCAGCCTCAGCTACTTAGTGACACCCTCTGCAACTTAGTGAAACCCTGTTTCAAAAATAAAGATAAAAAAATAGGGCTGAGGGTGTAGCTCAGAGGTAGAATGCCCCTGGGTTCAATCCCCAGTACCACAGAAAAAAAAAAAAAAAGATGATCTTTTTAAATGGTTCACTGAAAAGTAAGGGAATCAACTAAAAGCTTCTGTATATTTTGACATGACTAAATTTGAATTTTTTGGTACTGGAGATGGAACCCAGAGGCATTCTATGTTGGAGCTACACTGCCAGCCCTTTTTATATTTTTTGTTTTGAAACGGTCTCAATAGGCTGCTGAGTCTCACTTAAGTAGCTGAGGCTGGCAGCAAACATGTGATCCTCTGTCTCAGCCTCCCAAGTACTGATATTACAGGTGTGCACCACCACACCCAACTAAATTTGAATTTTTGAAGTATATGCTACAATCTGACATTCCTTAGGATTTTTACTGTGTATGTTTAATTCCTGAAGTCTTTCAGTGAGCTGTTCTTTATAAAAGAATTCCTTTTCCTTATCTTGAATGTGGCAGTCATTACAGCTAACATAAGGAACTACAACTATTTTTAGTAACTTCAAAAGGCATTCATGAGCTTTCTAAACATAAAGAAAACCTTCCTTTCAAGAAATCCAAGTTCTAGAGAGGCACGGTGGCACAAACCAGCCAGCCTCAGCAACTTAGCGAGACCATGTTTCAAGATATAAAATAAAAAGGGCTGGGGGTGAAGCTCGGAGGTAGCATGCCCCTAGGTTCAATCCCCAGTACCGAAAGAACAGGGAGGAAGGGAAGGAAGGACGGAACTCAAGTTCTCTCTCCAAAGATCAAACATCACATAATTCTCATGGATTTACTTCAGGTCATTAGGCTAACAATGATATGGAATCACATACAGTTTTATAATTCTAGAGAAAGTGTTCCTCTGCGACTCATCTCAGTCGCTCTTGAGGGTCTACCCAGCAAAGGTCAGTTGCTATACATCCTGCCCTACCACGGAAAGTTTTGATACCAGGACGGAACATAAATAACGGTCTCCTTTGTCTTCTTTCTACTCCTTACTTGTGCCCCATGGCGCCGTTTCGCCCGTGCCAGAACCCTTATTTGACGGGAGGCATCCAAAAACATATTACCTGTTTGCAGAAGACAGGCGTCCACACTAGAAGATGGGCTGCGTCCCCCACCCCGAAATTCCTAACCGGCTTCCCGTCCACTCGGAGTTCTGCGAGCGCCCAAGTCCGCAGGTCACTCCGTGCAGACGCCCGTCTCGAAGCCGGCAGCCTCTTATTTAAAAGGCGGACGGACAGGACTGCGGAGCTGACCCCACAAAGAAAAGAAAGGGAGCGCCCTCCCCCTCCCCGCCGCAGGAGGAATTCCCCCGCGGCCGCCCGCACCCGCCACGGCGGCTACACCCGCGCGCTGCGCTCGCCGCCGGCCAGGCCAGAGCCCCGGGGCGCGGGCGCGGCGCGGGCTGCACGGCCGTCCACCTACCTCGGCCGCTCGTAGCCCGGCCTCTCAGCGCGTCCAGCGGCTGCCCCGCGGCTGGGCGCCTCTCCCTCCCCAGCCGCCGCCTCGGCCCAGGGCGGGAAGACCCAGGCAGAGCGGCAGGCCGACGCCGGCGCCCAGCTCCCGCCGCGGACCCGGAGGAAGAGGCCGCCACAGCCCCGGAGCGCG
>PVJS01033664.1:0-22029 GCA_004027185.1 Glis glis
CGCATGCGCGCTGAGGTTGGCCGCGAACCTGGATCCTCCGGTCTCCGCCTCCCAAAGTACTGGGATTACAAGTGTGCGCCACCACGCCCGGCCTTTTAAAAAATTTTTGACCACTATTGTAGGAAGAAGTAAATTTTACAGGAAGGTCTAGTGTAGATATATATATAATATCAAAAGCTTTTATGAAGCAATTCTTAGGTTTACTAAGTGGTAAGTGCTCTCGACGTCTATTGAAGAAATTTGTTTATTGGTTCAATAAAAAAAAAATACTGGTTCCAACCTCGTAAATTGGGGTGGTCTGCCCAGTGAGAGCACTCTTGGGGTGTAACAAATTGGGGATTTGTTTGTAGCTTTGGACAAAGGAAATTTGACAATATCTTTCCTCTTTTGCGTGCACTCCTTTGACTAAGGACTTAGTGTTACCCTTTTATGACCCATTTTTTTTTTCCCATAAAGCTCATCTGGTTCTATTGTCCAGAAAGGAGGAAAATAAAAAAAAAAAAACACTAGATGATTCTCCAAGAGCCTTACACTCTACTTGTGTGTAGGGTTACACTCATATTGTATTCTGCATCTTGTATCTTTCTGCTAACAAAGGGCTCCTCCGGCCTTGCTCTAGCTCATGGGGGGGTTTTGAATATGAGGAAGTTGGTCCTGTCTGCTTTGCAAAAATTTGCCCTTGGTCTAGGTCAGGTCTAGAGATTTTCCTTTATGACTCCTCCCTGTAAGTAAACATAGATTTAATACAGCATTCATTTACTTCAACCATTGAAATTTCTGCTGGAGTTGGTCTCTGGTACTATCCAAGTGGTGTTCAAGGGGCTGGGAGAGAGAGGGGTGGTGTTTGATGAGATGGGCTTATGGTTCTGTCTACTCTGAAAGGCTCCTCTGTGAAGATCATGCTTCCCAGACTTGCAGAATGGAACCTGCAGGAACAGTCTTTTTATTTTTATTTTTTGGTACTGGGGATTGAACCCAGAGACAATCTATCTCTGAGCCCATTTTATTTTGAAATGGGGTCTCTTGAAGTTGCTGAGGGTCTCGCTAAGTTGCTGAGGATGAACTCGAACCTGCAATCTTCCTGTCTCAGCTTCCTACAGACTGGGATGATAGGCATGCACCATCACACTCGGCCAGGATCAGTCTTTTTGAAGCCACTTTGTATGCTATGACGTATTAGACAGACATGAGCAATTATTGCTATTAGTGGTGCTGAGTAAGAGAAAAGCTCTTTATCCTGATTATAGATGATGACAGGCCTTTCCTAGACACACGTGGGGACTGTCAGAAAATGTTGCCCCTTACCTGACCACAAAAATTGTTGCTCTTCATTTGAGTCAATAAATCAAATATTTACTGATTCCCTATTATGTACAAGTATTGTACCAGGCTTTTGTGGAGGCTGAAAAAAAAAAAGAAATATAATATGCTCTCTGCACCCTAAGTGCTTACAATTGATCTTCAGGGAGAACAAAAGTGAACTAAAAGTGACAATTCTACAATGACAGGCAGTTTGGTGTTAAATGGTGGACTGTCAACCACAAAGAAAGAGCCAAATGATTGGACTTGTCAGAGAAACTCAGCCCCCCGGCCGTGATCTGGGAAAGAATGTCCATATGAAAATTAAATTAGAGCGAGGAACGAGGAAGCAGCACAGGCCAGTTTATCTGGAAAACTCAACTCAAGTACTTGTGACCCTGGGGATTCATTTGAACATCATGGTGGTGCTGATTCAACTCAGGACATCCCGTGAACGATGGTGCCTGCGTCAGGGTTTGGTAAAGAACTTGATAGAATGTCTTCGCCTTCTGCAGGTAGGTCAGTGTCTTCGTCTGCTCAGGCTGCTGTAATGGAATGGCGGGAAGAAAAGCAATTGTGTTCCTCCCAGTTCTGGAGGTGGGGAAGCCCAAGATGGAGGGTCAGCGAGGTTTCATCCTGAGGCCTCTTCTCTTGGTGTATAGGCATCTGCGTCTCACTTTGTGCTCACATACACATGCCTCTTTTTAAAAAATTATTTAATATATTTTTATTGGTACACTGTAGTCTCACATCATAATGTAGTTCAGAGTGATAGGGACATACATGTACACAGTATATAGTGAGCCTCCCCCGGCTCCCTCTCTATTCCTTCCCCTTCCCCATACATGACACTGAGATTGGCATTGGTAATTTCACATATGTACATAACATCAATGGAAGTGTTTCCTTTATTAATTCTCCCTCCTTCCTACCACCCTCCTCTGAACCCCTTCATCTCTCCACTGGGGTTTCTCCTCCATTATCTAAAGTCCCTCTTGTATCCTGATTATTCCCTAGCTTCCACGTAAGAGAGAAAACATGTGACCCTTCACTTTCTGTGACTGGCTAACCTCACTTAACATAATGTTCTCCAGGTCCATCCTCCTGGCCTCTTTGAGGGAGCTCTGGTCTCTCTTACTCTCCTTATAAGGGCATCAGCCCCATCATAGTTATGTCACCCTCATGGCTACATCTGAACCTTCCAAAGGATTCTATCTCCAAACACTATCACACTGGGGATTTGGTTTCCAAAATATGCATTTGGGAGAGGACACACCAACATTTGCCTATAATACTTGGTATGCCCAAGTCGTGTGATGAACGGGAGGAAGGGATAAGCACACGGAGCACTTCCTCAGCCCTCTTTGAGCTTTGCCGCAGAGAGGACTCCAGATAATGTACCCCTCATTTGACCTGCTCAGTTTTTCCAAGGCCACACTTATTTCAACATCTTTGCCATATTTGAAATTAAGGCTCTGAGTTTTAAATCAGAAGGCTGCTGTTGTATCATGAACCAGTTTATGTGTTGCATATTGAAGCCTCTTGGGTTCATGTATTTGAGAAATGTATATTCTATTATGCAAATGATACAACTTTCCCATCAGTGTCCATAACTAATATAACCTATGGGTTAGTAGGGGGGCCAGTTCCTTCCCAAATGACTACTGTAATGATACCCCCCTTTGGTTCTTTCATCTAGTATTTCCCATGTGCTATAGCTTAGATCCTATATTTCCCCCAAAGGTCCATATGGTAATGGCTTAGTTTCCAGCTTGGTGATATTTGGAAGTGATGGAAACTTTAACAGGTGGAGCCTCATGGAAGGTCTTTAGGTCATTGGAGATAGGCCCTCAAAAGAGACTGTGAGATCCTGCCCCTCTCCCCTTGCTTCCTGGCCATAAGGTAAGTAGTTTTCCTCTGTCATATACTTCCATCATGATGTGCTGCCTGGTCATAGGCCCCAAAGCAATAGGGTCAATCAATAATGAACTAAAACCTCCAAAACTGTGAGCCAAAAGAAACCTCTTCTTTTTCTTTTTTTTTTGAAACCTCTTCTTTTTATAAGTAGATTATCTAGGTTATTTGCTATAGTGACAGAAAGCCAATACACCATGTCATCTTTGTCCTGTTTGACTCTTCTCTTTTTCCTTGCTCAGGAAGATGTAAAGTAGTGGTGAGTTGTTTCCTTCCTTGTTTTTGTGCCTCTGTGCCAGGAGGAATGAGACTCAAAACATTTAGGTAAGATAAGCAGGGCTGGGCTGTAGCTAAACGTTTGTAGATATTGTGCCAAGGGAAACAGTTTGGGGCTTGGACAGGGCGATGCCCAGTGAGTCAGTCTTATAAGAGGCCTTTGTTGTGGTCCTGGCAAGGCAGTGCTCATGCTGTAGGAAAAGAATTCTAGAACCTCAACAACAGCCCATGGCCACTGAGCCATTGAGCTTCTGAGGCTGTTTTTCCAAGTAAAGGAGGCTACTGGAAAAATTCCAACTGTGGCAACCCTATTTTTTAGCAGTAATTTTTTTTTAGTGAACTTGAGTTTCTCTAAGTTGTTTGCCAAGCCAACCCATGAAATTATGTCTATTCTTCTGAATATTCAAGTCAACTTAATCCCGCCACTCTGGATATCACCACGGACGCCCACATGATTATATGGGATTAGAGAGAGATTTGTGCATGGTAGGAACTTAGGGAGTATTTAGTCCAACTTTCTTTCTTTTTTTAAATGGTACTAGGGATTGAACCCAGGGGTGTTCTACCTCCAAGCTATACCCCTAGCCCTTTTTATAAAATTATTTTTGTTTTGAAATAGGGTCTCTAAATCCCAGTTCTTGGGAGGCTGAGACAGGAGGATCACAGGTTTGCGACCAGACCCAGCTACTGAGTGAGACAACTTAGTGAGACCTTGTTTCAAAATAAAGAATAAAAAATAGGGCTGGGGGTGTAGCTTGGGGGTAGAATGTCCCTGGGTTCAATCCCCAGTTCCACACCAAAAAACAAAAAAGAAAAAGAAAAAGAAAGAGAAAAAGAAAAAGAAAGAAACAGATTCTCTATAGGTTGCTGAGAGTCTTGCCAAATTGCTGAGGCTGACCTCAAACCTGCCTCATCCTCCCAAGTACTGAGATTACAGGCATGTGCCACCACACCTGCAAAGTCCAACTTTCTTAATTTCAGGTGAGGAGAGCAAGGGCCACTGTGTGGTGCATTTTGCCAGTCAACACAAAAGCTGAGCCTGTAGCACGGCTTCCTGATTCACACAAGCTTTGTGGTTCTGTTGACTCTGCCCCAGCTTGGAAAGTCTATGCATTTTTTTGTGTGTGTGTGTAGTTGAGATAGGTTTCCTTTGAAGATTGCCAGGTCTATTTGCAAAATGCTGGGAATTTGATAAGCTCATGATTTAATAGGCTGGGTTGGCATTGATTTCACATCTTTAGCAGAGCTAGTAGCAGATCGAGAGGTGATAAATAAAACTTGGAAAATGTGCTAGGATAAAATCTCTTAAGTCAATAAAACCAAGGCTGGGTTTTGTTCAGGGCCCTGAGTTGTGTTATGAACTCATGCTGGGGTCATACTGAAACATTGCCCTTCTCCAGACAGTTTACATGGGCAATTGTGTGAAGGGATGCTCTGTCTTCAGGCACTGTGATAGATATCGTGGGAGAGGAGGGTTTGGTATTAGGAAAAAAAGAGAAAAGAAGTGTGTCTTAGTCAGCTTTTTCACACTGTGACCAAAATGCCTGACATGCACAACCTAGAGGAGAAAGATTTATTTGGGGCTCACCATTTCAGAGGTGAGTCCATTTTCAGCTGGCTTCCTGCAGGAACCATGGTAGCAGGACCTTGGGCATAGTGCAGTTGAAAGAACCATGTTCAGCTTAAGGCAGAGGGAGCAGAGGCAGAGCAGGGAGGGGGCTAGGGACATATCTAGTCCCTCAGGTCATGCCCTCAGTGACCCACCTCCTCCAGCCATGTCCCGCCTCCAAACCTGACTGCTTTGCTTAACACATGAGCTTTGGAGGACGTTTAAAATCCAAACCATAACAAAGTGGGCAGTGCGGCCAGAAAGGAAATGGCATTTATGACTTATGTCAGGGAAGGAATTTCTTCTCCATCATGGTCTTATTATTGAAATAAGGCTGTTTCACATCTTAAGGATTCCCGTGATATTAAGGACTGTAAAGATTATTTAAAGGTACATTTCATGACAGGTTATGTTTTCACAAAAGGTCCCTCACCAGGAAGCCAGGAGACCAGGTAACCTCAGCTGTGCCTTGGAGACAAGAGCATCTAACTGGGAATTATTCTACCCCTCAGGCCCCTCTTTCCTTATCCGTGTCACAGGAGGAGAATTAGATAACTTCTTGGGCTTTCTTCTAACTCCAGAATTCTAGATGGTCCCCCATGGCAGGATGCCCTATTCCTGCAATCATTCTGATTTGGTGGTACTGTCTTCCAAAGAGTGCAGCGGGTGCTGACAGGTCCAGTCCAGAACTGCAGCCTTGCTGGATGACTCCTTGCTAGATGACTCTTAGCAGGAGGCTGTTTTCCTTCTCTACCGGGAATTGATTAGGAAGATTTTTCAATTTGGGACGGAGGGGGGGTATCCTGAAGACATCTTGCCCCTATCTTTTTTTTTGCGGTACCGGGGATTGAACCCAGGAGCAGGTGTTCTACCTCGAGTTACACCCCCGGCCATAATTTTTATACTTTATTTTGAAACTGGGTCTCACGAAGTTGCGGAGGGCCTCACTAAGTAGCTGAGGCTGGCTGCGAACCTGCGATCCTCCCGTCTCTGCCTCCCAAGTACTGGGATTACAAGCGTGCACCACCATGCCCGGCTCTTGACCCTATCTTGAAGGCTTGTTGTGCTACAAGTACCCAGCTCAGGGTCTGGCATTGCATAGATCCCCTTCCTCTCATAGGACCTCTCTACATGTGCAGCTCAGGAGGGCTCTGGGTATTTATTTTTAATTGTTTGAAGGATACCTTGTGTCTTCTTTTCTGAGTCACTAAAACTTTACCTGTCATGTGCTCTGTTTGCTTAGGGTCCTAACTACAGCCAGTGAGTTTCTACCTTTAATCACAAACACACACACACACATGCACACACACACACACACACACACACACACATACACACACATGCACACACACACAGTGATAGAGATAGAGATAGAGAGAGATCACAGTCTATAAACTCAGTCTGTGACAATTCCAAGAAAGGCAGTAACTTCAAAGCTTCTCTTTGATGCTAAGGGTGATGGATTTTTTTTGTTGTTGTTGTTGAGGAAAATACTGAACTGGTCATTTTGGTAGAAAGGTTATACGTTCTGGAATGATGGAGAAGATGGAGACAAAGGAGTTGGCTTGCTTTGTATAGTACAAATGGGGGAACATGTGCTTTCTTGGGTTGTAGCTTGGCAGAAAGGTGGTGAGGACAACCCAGAGACTATGAGAGAAGGAAGCATAGTAGAAAAGTCTGGTTGGGGGCCAGGGATGTAACTCAGTGTCGCACACTTGCCTAGCATGTGTAAGGCAAACAAACAAACAAACAAACTGCTGCCAAAAATGGAAAGGAAAGAAAAATCCAGTTCAGTACCACAACATAAAAATTGTTGAGGATGAGGGAAAGAAGCTAGCCAGTGGGAATCCTCTGTGTCAGGGCTGAGAAACTTCATGAACGATGATGCCTAAAACTCAAAAGTAAGTTCTGGTTTAGTATCTGACATCTTCTTCTATTACACCCGAGCTTTTGGTAAAAGTTGGTTCCATGAATAGAGGGAATTGTGTTGCTTTGGGTGTTGCAAAGAGGCGGACAGGTCGTGGCCAGAGTGTGGGATGTGAGGAAGGAACAGGTGAGTACCTGCAGGAAGGATGGAGAGACCAGCAAGGGCAGAAACTTGGGGAGGGATGAGCCAGGAGGATGTACCTTCTTATACCTTACGTACTTGGAGGCTGTTGGATATAATGCTGGTAGGTGACGGTGAGAAGGGTGACCCTTGGTAGACTGGGGGACTTTGGATTATAGAAATGAGACATGTATACACCCAATTATGTGTAAAATGACCTGGCACCATGTGGTTTACTGGGTGAGGCTATGTCCTCCTAAGCCAGCTAAGTCCAAGGTTGCACCATTAAAATCCCGTAACAAGCTTTAAAAACCTCCTTGTTCTGTCCACTCCCAGACACTCTCGGCTTTAATGGTCCAATGTGAAGCCCAGATATTGGTGTTTTAGAAAAGATCCTCAGGTAACTCCTAATGAACAGGTAGATTTGAGGAAAATAGACCAAATTGTGAGTTGAAGATGAGTCCCAGCCAAATTACTTTTTACTAATTTTTGTTTCATTTTACTTATAGACCTAGGTGATCTGGGAGGTATTGTGAGCAAAAATAATTCCCAAGGAAGATTAATAAAACACTGAAAGCTTTACCCCAAACTGCAGCAATTTAACTAATGGGTGACAGCGGGCATGGCGATATGAGTAAAGGTATTAAACCTGGAGTCTAGTTTTGATTCAACTAACACAATGTATTGAAAGTTATCTTTCCTCATTCACCAAATAGGGATAATTATAATAATATCTGCTAATGTACCTCATAATTTTGGAATTAAGTAATATAGTAATAGAAACAAACATTTTATAAACTTAAGTAGTTTTATAGAAAGATGGGGTATTATTTTTGTTTTTTTCAGCACCATTCAGTCACATTCATGAAAGATTATATGTGTGTGTATATATGTATGCAAATATATATACAAATATATATACATATATAAGCATACATATAGGTATATGTGTGTGAATATACTGATATAGACATATGTGTACACACAGGTATATACATATACATAAAACATCGTATTTATGCATATGTATGCAAATACACACACATATAAGTATATGCATGTGAATCATATTAATGGGCCTGTAGAAGCAATGGTGCCTCTGGGTGCCAAGCCATGAGCAAAGCAACTGCTCAACCACAAGTCCTAATAACTCCCATGCCAGCAGCGACCTGCAACCTCACCTTTGCTCTGACAAGGCTTCCTGTGTCCCTAAGGATGACCAAACCAGGCTCATGCCTCCTTTCTGATTCAGTTCTTAGATGACTTCCAGTTTAGAGTTATAGTGTGGGAAGCGGGGTGCCCTGGAGAGCCATGGCTACTTTCCCAGTTCTCAAATGAAAGTGTTACGTGTAAGGCCGGATGTAGTGGAGCACAACTGTGATCCCCGTACTTGGGAGGCTGAGACAGGAAGATCACAGGCTTGAGAACAGCCTGGGCAACTTAGCCAGACCCTCAGCAACTTAATGAGACCCTGTTTCAAAATAAAAAACCAAAAGGGCTGGAGGTGTAGCTCAGAGGTGTAAACCCCCTGGGTTCAATCCCCAGTACCACCCCCCAAAAATAAATAAAATAAATAAATAAATAAAAAAGAGCAAGAGTGTTACATCATGTGGGTATTGATTGAGTATTTTAGAGGGGCATCCCCAGGAATGCCCCCTCAGAAGACAGGCACTCTTCTCAGTAACTCTTTTTGATTTTTTTTTTTTTTTGTGGTATTGGGGATAGAATCCAGAGGCCTTCTATCTCCGGGCTACACCCCCAGTCCTTTTTTTTTAAATTTCTTATTTGGAAACAGGGTCTCACTAAGTTGCTGATAGCCTCACTAAGTTGCTAAGGCTGGCTTCGAACCTGTGATCCTCCTGTCTCAGCCTCCCAAGTACTGGGATTATAAGCATGCACCACCATGTCCAGATCTTTTGAATTCTATTTTTTTTTTTTTTTTGCGGTACCAGGGATTGAAACCAGGGGCTTTCTACCTCCGAGCTACATCCCCAGCCCTATTTTTTATACTTTATTTTGAAACCAGGTCTCACGAAGTTGCCGAGGTCTCACTAAATAGCTGAGGCTGGCCGCGAACCTGGATCCTCTGGTCTCCGCCTCCCAAGTACTGGGATTACAAGCGTGCACCACCACGCCCGGCTTTTGGGATTCTTTTTAGCCCCAGCTTATCTCCTTCCCCATGTTGAAACTAACTCCTGGGACAGAAAGGAGTTCTAGGCTCTTAGTTTCTGTTTCAGGACCGGTGATGTGTCCTGTGGCCTTGGACTGTCCCCACTGGGGACGACGTGTTGGTTCTCACAAAGCTCTAGGAGGGGCAGACCCAGGAGGGACAGGGCTGGCTGCTCGGTTGTGGCCCGAACAGGAAACTCAGTGAGAGCCTCCGCAGGGCGGGCGTTGGCAGATGTGCTAAGCCACAGGAGAGGGTTTCAGTAACAACCTGGGAGGGTGTGGCAGCTCCCTTTTCTGCACAAGCTGGAATGGACCTTCCCCCCAGCGCCTCGGGAGGATCAGGGACTCTGGAATTAAGGACCTGGCGTTTTTGCTCCCTAGAGTTCTCTTGGCCTGTCTGATCTTGGGGTCCTCTGATGTGGTCAAGGTCTGAGGTGAAGCCGGGGATCTGGGAAAGTCACCCTGGATCTTGTCCAGCGCAGGGAGCCATGTGTGATAAGTATGCCAGGGTATCTGAGAAGCACTGGCAACGGGGTGGGGTGGAACCTCATCCTTATTCTCCTCTCCCACCCCCAATGCCAACGCTGACCACAGATATGATTTGCGGGTGATCCCATGGGGTCTGTGGGCGTGGTGGTGCGTGCCTGTAATCCCAGGGTTTGGGAGGCTGAGACAGGAGGATCGCAGGTTCCAGGCCAGCCTCAGCAACTTAGTGAGACCCTGTTTCAAATAAAAAATAAAAAGTTCTGGGAGTGTAGCTTGGAGGCAGAATGCCCCTGGGTTTAATCCCTAGTACTAAAAAAGAGTATTATTGTTAAGTTCTGGCTCATATGTGGTAGACTGACCTTTCTTGAGCATGTATGTATAGGGAGAAGAAATTCCATATTGAGTTAAGGGTCAGGAAATTTAAAAGTGTGGTTGCTGAGGGGCATGGAGAGAAGCAAAGAGAACAGAGTGTATATTTCATGAGTGTGGCCGGTTGCATAGACCAGAGGAAAGAAGTTAGGGGGCAGGACGGGCAAAGCTGGCTGGGCTTTGTGAGAGAGAGATGCCTCTTCTGGTCACAACAGGTGGTAACTTAAATTCTCCACCCCACAGTGGCTCAAATTTGACTGCTAGAGATTTCTTTTTTCCTTCGGACAAAACTTTTTTTTTTTACCACAATTCTCATTTTAATAAAGATATTTGTAGAAAGGGTAATGTATTACGCCATCTATTCCTTTTCCTGTTTGTTTTCCTGCCAGGGATAGCCTGGGTCAGCGTCATGGCTCAGGAGCAGGTGTAGAGAGAGGAAACCAGGGTGTGGAAGAAGAGGGGGACTGTAGAGACTCTTAGAGGTTTGCGTTTCACAAGGAGTTTGGTGAGTGGGCAGAGGATGGGGCCCCTGGTGTCTTCCTACGTCTGGCACGAGTCGGTGGTGACAGGATAACAAGGGGACTGGGATGGCAAGTCCCTGAGATCCAGAACTGAATTTCACTCTGGGCCCTCACTGGTGGCTACTGGGTATGGGGTCAAGCCCGATGTCAACACCTAGTTCGTGGCACAGCACCTCTGCTTGTACAGCGAGCACCCTTCTCCCTCCTCTGCTGCGTGCCCTGGGGGTGCACTCTGCATTGTGCTGGGGTGTGTGTGTGTGTGTGTGTGTGTGTGTGTGTGCGCGCGCGCATGCACGCATGCTCATAGTAATCACTAAACCCCCTGTCACCCTTTACAAAAGCCTTCCAGGCCCAGGATGACATTGGGTTCCCCCACATCCCTCTCAGGGAGTTAGAGGAAATTCTGACTCTAATGAGTAGGAATTCTCCAATTAGTAGGAATTCTGACTCCTCCAATTAGTAGGAAAGGAGGACTTGGAGTTGCTTCGGGTCATCCTCTTGGGAAGAAGGAAGCCCCTGGGAGCCACACTGTGTCCCCGTGGGTGAAATCACACTGTCCACAGTGACAATGTGCCGCTCCTCTTGTCAGAGGATTGTCATTTCTCCTGCCTTTTCTGAGGACATGGATACCCAGGAGGGCAAATTTGGGGCAGCTATGTGAAGTCCTGGCTGCTGATGAGGGACACTAAAGGAAGACCGCGGGGCACTGGTGCTGATGGGCAGCTTCGTGCTGCCATCTACTGGTGTGTTGAAGTACTGGCGGTGACTGCCTCTGGTCACGGAAGGGCCATGGTTGTGGCCAAGGGAGTTTTTAGGGTGAGAGCGTTGAGTTTTTCACCAACTGGGGTCTGTGGGTTGTTGTACTTATTTGGGGAGGGATTTAGGATTTGCTTTTATTTACAAACTGTCTTAAGACTCCCACAGAACCTTTTTTGTTTGTTTTTGTGGTGCTAGGGATAGAACCCAGCGGCATTCTACCTCCAAGCTATACCCCAGCCCTATTTTATTTTTTATTTGGAAACAAGGTCTCACTAAGTTACTGAGGGTCTCACTAAGTTGCTGAGGCTGGATTTGAACTTATGATCCTCCTGTCTCAGCCTGCCAAGTACTGGGATTACAGGTGTGCAGCACCACATCTAGCTTCCCACAGGAACTGTAAGCTCAGAAAGAAAGAGCTGATGTACAAATTCATGGTATGGTATGGTATGATATGGAATGGTATGGTATGATATGGATTATGCCCAACAGTAGTTGCACATGAAGAGGCTGTTGGGAAAGAGCAATAATTGACTCCAAAGGAGGAATCCTTATACTAGACTCTGCGCCACTCGAGGGCAGGGACAGGTCTCGTGAATGTCATGAATCTAGGAAACATCTGCCACATAGGAGACAGCAATAAGCGCATAGTCAGTCCATCACCAATGACATGATGTCACGCACAGTGGCATCGGGAGGAGGAGCATGTGCGCCCACCCTGGCTGGCAGCCTTCTCAGGTAGCCAGTGAGTTAGGGGAGTCTTCTCTTATTTCCACCGAGGCAGGTAACCTAAGCAAAAATGTGACTAAAGGAAACTATAGTTAATTATTTGACAGGCAAGAACTCTTTTTGTAAACACTACTCAGTTCTATTGATAATCTGCGAGTTAGCTAGGATGTGTTCATTAGAGGTCTCTGCTGTTTAAATATATGATTAAGGAAATACAGGAGTACATTTAGTCCTTAACTTAGAAATAGACTGATTAAAGCTGAGGGTATAGCTCAGTGGTAGAGCATGTGCTTAGCATGTACTAGGCTGTAGGTTCAACTCCCAGCACCAAACAAACAAACAAACAAACAAACAAAAGATTGGCTAGTAAGTCTTTATTGATACAAAAATTCATGTTTCAGCCGGGTGTGGTGGCGCACGCTTGTAATCCCAGTACTTGGGAGGCTGAGACTGGAGGACCCGGGTTCGCGGCCGGCCTCAGCTACTCAGTGAGGCCCTCTGCAACTTTGTGAGACCCGTTTTCAAAATAAAGTATAAAAATATGGCCGGGGGTGTAGCTCGGAGGTAAAAAGCCCCTGGGTTCAATCCCCGGTACCGCAAAAAAAAAAAAAATTCGTGTTTCTTATTTACAAAATTATAATTCATGAATAGGTTTCCACATCAACCCTCCAAAGTCAAATAAATCCATGATGTAGATGAAAGAATGAAATTTGTAACTGAAGTAAATAAGAAAACTGGTATAATATTCAAAATTATAAAGGCGACAAAAACATTTGGTGGAAATGTATTTTTATTTATTTATTTATTTATTTTTTGCGGTACCGGGATTGAACGCAGGGGCGTTCTACCTCCGCGCTACGCCCCCAGCCCTATTTTTTATGCTTTATTTTGGAACCGGGTTTCACAAAATTGCGGAGGGCCTCACTAAGGAGAGAGAGAGAGAGAGAGAGAGAGAGAGAGACCTCCGGTCTCCACCTCCCAAAGTACTGGGATTACAAGCGTGCGCCACCACACCCGGCTTTGGAAATGTATTTTTAGTTATCATTAAGATGTTTGAGGAAATGCAGTGATAAGAAGAAAAAAATTTTTGTAAACCTTAAAGGACTCCAAAGATTTGAGTTGTTGGTGGCACTGATTCTTGAGTCTAACTCAATCTAAAATCATGTACCTTTCCTCTATTTGAGTAGATCTATAGCAGTTTTTATTTAATAATTAGGCCATTTCTCTTGTCAGAGTTGAAACAAACAGGAGTAAGGAGAGTTTTTCCTGGGTTTATTGAGTGAGATCTAGAAGATAACGATGAAGGAATAGAATTGGGAAGAAAATATGGATATGTGTGAAAAAGAGATATCCTGGCCTGTAAGTGGATTATTAGAAAAAATAGAAAAATAGCAATTTTTTTTCTGTTTTTTTTTTTCAGGAAACAGAAAAAAAATCAACTCAGAAGAGTTTGAACAATTTCTTTGATTTCCAGAGGAGAATCTATATCTGCTGGGGTTTCCATGTTGACTGACAGTTATGTATATTTAAAAAGAGATCAGCATTTTGCATATTCGATGACTTTTGAAAAATCACTGGCAACATGTCATTAGTAATTTCAGGAACTTAAAATAAAAAATTGACTCTCCTGCCGGTCCCCCTTGAAAGTTGGTGTTTTGGATTCTTATACCAGTGACGGGCCTAACCTGGGCTCCTCGGGGTGACATCCCATAAAATTCCATGGCAACCGTGCTTTTCACCACAAGTCCCCAGCTGGCTGCCCATCTCTCTGTGTGCGGAGCAGCAGGCAGCTGTGAGGCATCAGACGCGCATGGTGGGCACTTGGGAGATAATCTTTACAGAGTGTTTATTGATTTCATTTTGTTGTGAGCCAGGAAGCTCCATCAAGGATCGTGGCGGGCACTTCCAGTGCGGCCCTGGCTACCGCAGCCTCAGCATTACTTGGGAACTTGATAGAAATGCAGATCTCAGGCCCCACTCAGATTCCTGAATCAGAAACTCTGGATTAGGGCTCAGCGATCAGGGTTTACTAAGTCCTCCAGGTGACGGTGCTGTGTGCTCAAGTTTGAGAACCACTGAGTAACGCCTGGGTGAGGTTAGGAGAAGCACAGAGGTAAGGAGCCGACTCAGACCAGCTCCCTCTGGAACACCCGTCTTATTATGTGGCCGAAGGAAGTTTGAAAGGGACCTTGAGGATGAGCTTCCTGAAGGTTAGGAAATAAACCAAATAGAGCCAGAGGGAGGATGGGAAAAGATGGAGAGACTACTACAGGCTGAATATCTCTTATCTGAGATGTTTGGGACCAGAAATGTTTCAGATTTCAGGTTTTTTTTTCTGATTTTGGAATATTTGCATACACGTGAGATGTCTTGGGGGCTGAAACCCAAGTCAAAACACGGAATTTATTTATGTTTCCTCTGTTGCCTTTACACATAGCCTGAGGGTAATTTATTTTGAGGTACTGGGGATTGAACCCAGGGGCATTCTACCTCCCAGCTATACCCCCAGCCCTATTTATCCTTTATTTTGAAACAGGGTCTCGCTAAGTTGCGGAGGGCCTCACTAAGTAGCTGAGGCTGGCCGCACACCTGCAATCCTCTGGTCTCAGCCTCCCAAGTACTGGGATTACAAGCATGCGCCACCATGCCCGGCCTGAAGGTAATTGTACACAATGCGTTTAGTGTGGGTACATTTTGGCTGTGACCTGTCACAGAAGGTCAGGCGTGGAATCTTTTGTACTCACTCAAAAGCTTCAGACATTGGGTAGTTTGGACTTCGGATTTCTAAATTAGAGATGTTCAACCTGTATTGGTTTTTCTCTTGGGGTTGAAGCTGAAAGGGTCAATCAGGTCTACAGTCCCTTACCCAAACTTCTAACATTACCAATGCTCTGAAAACCAAGAATTTTCTTGTAAGTCTGGCACCCAAATTTACAGGTGGCAAAACCCGATTAGAATTCACAGGAGGCTGCTGTCGCTCATTCTACGTATCCCACTGAGAGTGACTATTCATGTTTGCTTTGATAATATTAGTACATTGGATTGTGGGGTGTGGTCCCAGACTCTGGTGGAACTCTTAGTAATGCACTCTATTTGCCTTCTAAAATCCTGAAAAATACTAAATTCTGAACTAGATGTGGCTCGAGGATTTAAGATCAGGGACCGTGGACCTGGGTATGTTTCAGAGCCCCCAGTCATTCTTCCGAGCTAGCCAGCTGGAGCTACCTCCTGCTCCTCCCCTCTTGCTTCTTCCTGTAATGACCCATATGTTTCAAGTACAGGATCCTCCAAGCTGAGCATTGACTTGGGCCTGAGGATAACGCTGCTGGGAAGGTGATGGGTCCGTCAGCCACTACGGGAGCAGAGAGTCCCACCTTCCTAGTGCAGTCTCCTCTAGATTGCAGATTCCTTGAGTGCACACCCAGAGTTTGATTTCTTTGAGCCTCAGGACCTCATACAGGGCCCAATGTGCTGAATGAATGAAAGAGGCCTTGCCAGGAAAAGGTGGAGTTCAAAAAGCTGCACACAAGCACCAGTATCTAGACTGGAGGGAGTTATCTTTTGCCATCACTGGGCCACTGGACTCTCAGAGGAAAGACTAACTAGAAGTGAATGTGGAGACTACCATTATTTCTTTTAAATTACTAAACTCTATTCCAATTATAGTAGTTTTTCTTTTTTTTTTTTTTTGCGGTACCAGGGATGGAACCCAGGGGCATTCTACCTCTGCGCTACACCCCTGGCCCTATTTTTTATCCTTTATTTTGAAACCAGGTCTCACGAAGTTGCGGAGGGCCTCACTAAGTAGCTGAGGCTGGCCACGAACCCGGATCCTCTGGTCTCTGCCTCCCAAGTACTGGGATTACAAGCGTGCGCCACCACGCCCAGCCCCAGTTATAGTAGTTTTTCACTAATATGATCATAGCAATGCTTTGGTGATAAACTGTAGTCCCACAAGATTGTATCTCGCAGTGACGCTACCGCTGTCTTTGTTTAAGGATACTCTGTGATGTTTGCACGATGACACCCACTGATACCTTTCTCAGAACCCATCTCCATCCTGAAGTGATGCTTTTGCCACTCTATGCTTTTCCCACCCCAACATCACGTCTCCATAGGCTCCCTTTGGCTGTGACAGTTTCTCAGACTTTCCTTGTTTTTGATGACCTTGCCAGTTTTGAAGAGTACTTGTCAAGTATTCTGTAGATTTCCCTTCTATTGACATTGGATTTTTTCTCGCGGTTTGACCGGGATTATGGGTTTTGGGTGAAAGAACACAGAGGTGAAATTGGCATTCTCATGTCTCCTGTTAGGGTTTATCTTTGACAGGCCATCTGATGAGGCTACCCTTATGGGTTGCTTGCTATCTCACCTTCCTCTTCCTATCACGATCCCAGCCCCTCATTCTCTAGAACTGTGCTTACCTCCACAGAATTCAGAGTGGAGTGTCTTGGCTGGCTTGGTTGTGCTGGTTCACACAAGTTTTGTCAGTGGAAAAAAAAAAACCAATTCTAACACAACTCAAACAAGGAATTTCTTGATTCATGTTACTGTGAAACCTACAATATTGGTTCCAGGCATAGCAGGATCCAAGAACTCAGTCACAGTCACTCAGAATTGGTCTCTCATATATTGACTTTGTTTCTTTTGGGAGTTGATTTCATGTTTAGGTTTTTCTCTCTCTCTCTAAATTTTAGAAAAAGAAGATTCCTGGGCACTTCAGAATCTTTATATGATCCTCAGAGATGATTTTTCAGGAAAAAGGAGCATGCTTTTATGAAAGTCCAGCAGAAGCCCCAGGAAAGGGCTTCATTGGCTCACTTCAGTTCCTATGGTTATTCCGACATATATAGCAGAGGGTGTGGGGGCTCTGATTGGCCAGGCTTGAGACACATGCCCATCCTGGAGCCCAGGTCAGCCCCATCTAAACCACAGGGACTGAAGAAGAGAGACGGGAAAGAAAGAGCGAGCAGACAGGTGCACATACAGTTCTTTAGTGAACTATGGGAACTCATTTGTTAAAATAGCAATAGTACCGGGCACAGGGTGTGTCCTGAAGACGAAAAGAAGCAATTTGTATTCTACCTGCAATTTGGTTGATGCTTGCCATGGTGAGCCGTGTGCATTTTACATGTGCCAAATTCATTTAATATTTAGAACCACCATAGGAAATAGACAGCATGACCTAATTTTATAATCAAGGGAGACCAGGCACAGAGACACTCGGTAACTTTCTCACAGTCATACGACTGGAGACAAAATTTGAACCCAGATGGCTCTGACCCAAGATATTCTTTAAAAATTTTTATTGGTATATTGTAATTGTACATGATAGATTCATAGTGATACATTCATAACATAACTTGGTCTGTTTCCTTCACTGTACCGCCCCTTTTCCTCTTCTCCTCCCTCCCCTGATCTCTTTCCACTAGTGTTCTGATCTCTCTCCTAATTTTCATGAGGTCCCTTTTCTGTCCTGTTTTGTCTCTAGCTTCCACACATGAGAGAAAACAGGTGGCCCTCGACTTTCCAAAATGGGCTGATCTCACTTAGCATGATGTTCTCCAGTTCTATCCATTTTCCTACAAATGACATAATTTTGTTCTTCCTTATGGCTGAGTAAAACTCCATGGTGTATATAGATACTGCATTTATTTTCTTTAGCCATTCATCTGTTGATGGATACCTAGGTTGGTTCCATAACTTAGCCGTTGTGGATTGTGCTGTTATAAACACGGGTATGCATGTGTGGCTCTAGTATGCTGATAATTCTTTTGGAAAGATAGTGAGGACTAGGATAGCTGTGACACAAGATATTCTTACCCATCTTATGATCCTGCCTACTGAGAAAGCAGGGCACAGTTAGCATGGCAGCTGCTCTCCACTGGGCCAGTGCACTCATTTGCAAAGTTGTTGCAGTGTTGGCTGTAAGAGGTTTGCATTTGAGTCCCCCATGTTCAGTTGCCCTGCACGGAAGGGAGCAGCCTCGCCAGGATTCATGCTGGGCTTGGGTCGGCCTGCACCCAGTGACTGGATGATGCCAGCATTCAAGGGTCTGTCCCACTGGCTCCTGTAGGGTCACCGTGGCTCCAGAGCTTCCTCTAAGACCTAAATCAGCGTGTCCCTCTGCCTGACATGGCTTCCCTCACTCTCTTTTGGGTGTTATTTCTGATAGCACTCCTCAGTAAAATTTTTCCGAGCACATGAATCTTTCTCCAAGTTTGTTTCCCAGGGAAACTCAACATCTTTGTGTCTTCCAGCATATTGAAATTACTGTCTAATGCATCCCAAAATAAGTGAAGCTCTGAAGGCATTTCTCAGGGGATGTTAAGATGAGACACATGGACTCCAGCCCTTTGCTGAGATAAGGGCCCCAAAGTACATGAATATCTACCTAGCGTCTCTGCTAAGGGCCACTCTGTTACCCACACCTTTCCTGACTGATAGAAAATTCCATTCCCCCCTCTATACTCAATCTCTCTTACTCTGCTTTATTTTCTTATCAAACACTTATCACCAAATCTTTTCCTCTTCTTCTCTCTTTGTATCTATCATCTATCTATCTATCTATCTATCTATCTATCTATTATCATCTATGTATCTATCATCTTCTTTATATCTCTAAATCTCTATCTCCCAAAGTCTCTATCTCTTTTTTCTTTATACCTATATCTAAAATTTTATCCATCACCTCTATCTTTAAATCTTTACCTCTGTCATCTATTTGTGTGTGTGTGTGTGTGTGTGTGTGTGTTGCTGGGGATTGAACCCAGGGGCATTCTACCACTGAGCTACACCCCCAGCCCAACTTATAGTTTTTATTTGGAAACAGGGCCTCGCTAAGTTGCTGAGAGGCTCACGAAGTTGCTGAGTCTGGCTTCCAACCTATGATCCTCCTGTCTCAGCTTCCCAAGTACTGGGATTACATTACAGGTGTGTGTCACCATGTCTGGCTTCATCTATTGACAGAGATTTAGACACACGCCCCTTCCTTCCCTCAACAGCATGCTAGCTCTGTAAGAGGAAGCGTTTCTGTCTTATTCATTTTATCCTCCTTGTCCACATCAGTCTCTGGCTCAGACTAGGTGCTTATCGAGTATCTGTTGGATGAGTGGAGAATAGAATAAGCAGATTAAATAAGAGAAGGGGCAGAAGGGACGCCTACAGAGAGAGCAAGCTGACAGCATGGAGAGCGTTGCAGCAGCCCTGCTGACTCACCTGTGCCACAGCGGGGCTCAGGTAACAGCTGTGCTCTGCACGGTGTACCCCTTTTTCTCCTTGGCCAGGGCTTGCACCCAGACCTCAGCTCCTAGACCCCTTTCTAATTAGCAGTCTTGAATGTATTAGACACAAGGTGTGCGTTCCTAGACAAATTTCTTACTCTTTCATCCTTAGTCTTTAAAAAACCTGTAAGATGAGGGTTCTGTGCTTCTAACCTGATAGAGATTAATGTGATACTTACATGAAGCTCTTAGGGGAATCATGAACAAAGTATATGATCAGTAAGTACTATCTCTTACTGGTTATGGTATTTGTAGTAATAATACGAGATCTGTGGGGTTTAAAAATTTCTTTAAATTTTTTCAACTGGAGGTTGAACCCAGAAGCATTCTACCTCTGAGCTATACCCCCGGCCCTATTTTTATTTTTTATTTTGAAACAGGATCTCAGCCCGGCGTGGTGGTGCATGCTTGTAATCCCAGTACTTGGGAGGCTGAGATCGGAGGATCCGGGTTTGCGGCCAGCCTCAGCTACTTAGGCCCTCCGCAACTTCGTGAGACCAGTTTCAAAATAAAGAATAAAAATATAGGGCTGGGAATGTACCTCAGAGGTAGAATGCCCCTGCATTCCATCCCCAGTTCTGCAAAAAAAAAAAAAAAAGAAAAAAAGAAACAGGATCTCACTAAGTTGTGGAGGGCCTCACTAAGTTGGTGAGGCTGGCCTCAAACCTGTGATCCTCCTGTCTCAGCCTCTCAAGTACTGGGATTATAAGCATGTGCCAGCACGCCTGGCTGTTGGAGGTTTTATGGAAGGGATTTAAGCATTGGACCAGATATTGGACAAGATAATGACTCAACTTCCTATTCTTTCCAAGTCTGTGGCCTTGGGTGGGGATCTGAGTAGAGACTGACTTTTCTGAGTCAGAGCAAAGCTCGCTCTTTGTTCTGGTCTGAGTAGAATATTTTTGCTTAGAATCATAGATATAGGTCATTTTGCAGTAGAGCACCAGCCAGTGGCTAAGAGTATGAACTTGGGGCTGGATCACTGGGCTCAGGCTCCAGGACACACTGGCTGGGACATTGAGCAGTTATGTAACTCCCCCTGCCTTGATTTCATCTTTAATATGGAGATGATGAAAATTAAAGGGCTAAGTCTACTGTGTTCCGTTGGTCTTAGACCTTACAGATACTCATGTGGGCAAGCACAGGGGCTGGTCACGTGACCAGTGTCCTGTGACTTCCCATCTATGATCGTAATGTCTCTGGATTGTAAAGCAAGATGGCGCCAATGGGATTGGAAGTAAGGGCCCTACGGATTGGACAGTGGAGCCAGCTGGTGTAGTTAACTAACATTAGTTTTTGTAGCTGTATAAAGCAGTTCCTCAGAGCTTCATAATGACAGGCCTTCCCGTAATCCGGCATGATCTCTCCCGAGACAGACAGAATCTCATTGAATTTTTGGAAGTGGCCTGAGCCCACTTTCAGAAATTGAGACTTGTGAATTCTCCCTCCTCAAGCATCTCTTCACCTTGATGTTTTCTATTAACCCTTGCTGCAAATGAATGCTCTGAGCTCAGTAGTAAACTGCGGTCTTGAAGATTTATTTTCAGGATACCCAATTCTACCAGAGGATCACTTCAGTTCCAGACTCAACATTGCTGGTTTGACCACATTTAAGTCACCTTCCCCTGAGGAAGACAAGTAGCTAATTGGTGAGCTAAGTCTTCAGGACCACGTACAACACAGTGGTAGTTACGATCCCTCCACAGCAAGCATGAGACACAAAAAATTCTCTTTCTGCTTATTTTACAAATCTGTAAGAAGGGCAAGGGAGTCAGCATCGCTTTTTGCCAGGAGCTAAGTGGGACCCGCTTCGGCAGATCTGCCATGGGGCCCGGCTTCTTTGCCAGTGACTGGCAGGCATCTCAGGGTAACCTTGACCTCAGGCAGACTGGATGTATTTCAAGGAGTAGAAGGAAGAAGAAAATCTAGACTTGGCTTCAGAGCTGTGCTTTTATTTTATTTATTTATTCATTTATTTATTTATTTTTGTGGTATTGTGGATTGAACCCAGGGGCATTCTACCTTCAAGCTATACCCCCAGCTCTATTGTTTTTTTGGTGGTTCTGGGGATTGAACCCAGGAGAATTCTACCTCCCAGCTACACCCCCAGCCCTATTTTTTTATTATTTATTTTTGAAACAGAGTCTCACTTAGTTGCAGAGGGCCTCACTAAGTAGCTGAGGCTGGCCGCGAACCTGCGATACTCTGGTCTCAGCCTCCCAAGTACTGGGATTACAAGCATGCACCACTATGCCTGGCTCTTACTTTATATTTTTAAAGAAGATGAAATATCAGCCATTAGCAAAATTTGTATTCTGATTGCCACTTGGGCTAGTGAACTTTGTAAATGTTTTGGTAGGTTAGGATTGTGAGGGGTAGAAGTGAGGTAGGGTAGGATATAATCTCCTAATTGTTCACACTTTGAGGCACAGGATTTATTCTTTCTCTTTTAGCAGTGGTGAGACAAACACAGTTTGGTGAAATGTCTTGTTGAGAGGTGAGGCTAACTTTTTTTTTTTTTTTTTTGCGGTACCGGGGATTGAACGCAGGGGCGTTCTACCTCCGCGCTAC
>PVJS01033665.1:0-22032 GCA_004027185.1 Glis glis
GGGGGTTGGAGAGATGGAAGCCAGAAGCACTGTACCTCCAAACTACACCTCAGCCCTATTTTATTTCTTTTTTTTTTTTTTTTTGTGGTACCAGGGATTGAACCCAGGGGTGTTCTACCTCCTCGCTACACCCCCGGCCCTATTTTTTTATACTTTATTTTGAAACCGGGTCTCATGAAGTTGCGGAGGGCCTCACTAGGTAGAGAGAGAGAGAGACAGAGACAGGGAGAGAGAGAGAGAGACAGGGACAGAGAGAGAGAGAGAGAGAGAGAGAGCGAGCTGAGGCTGGCCGCGAACCCGGATCCTCCGGTCTCCGCCTCCCAAAGTACTGGGATTACAAGCATGCGCCACCATGCCCGGCTTATTTCTAATTTTGAAACAAGGTCTTACTAGGTTGCTGAGAGCCTCACAACATTGCTGAGACTGGCCTCAAACCTGCGATTCTCCTGTCTGAGTCTCCCAAGTACTGGGATTACAGGTGTGTGCCACCACCCCTGGTGCAGAACTGTATTTTTTTAATGTAGATGTTTATTGCTATTAAATTCCCTCTTCAGCCAGGTGTAGCAGTACATCCTGTTCCAAAATAAAAAAAAAAAAATAGGGCTGGGGGTGTAGCTCAAAGGTAGAATACCACTGGATTGAATCCCTAATACCACACACAAAAAAAAGAATATGTATTCTGTAGCTGTTAGATGAGAAAAATACTTACCAAGACCCTGTTTCAAAATAAAAAATAAAAATAGGGCAGGAGGTATAGTTCAGAAGTAGAATGCCTCTGGGTTCAATACCAAGCACCACACACAAACACACCAAAGATACTGATTAGCTAGGTGCGGTGGTATATACCTGGCCCATTTTGTCTATAGTATAGTTTAATTCTGATGTTTCTTTGTTGATTTTTTTTTTTGGTCAGGACGATCCGTCAATTGACAAAAATGAGGTGTTTAAATCCCCAACTACTACTTTATTGCATTCTCTCTCTCCTTTTAAATCAAATAATGTTTGTTTTATATAATTGGGTACTCCAGTGTTGGATACATATATATTTAAAATTGTTATTTCCTACTGAGTTGATCCTTCTATCATTAGTCATCTTCTTTGTATCTTTCTACAGTTTTTTACTTAAAGTCTGTTTTATCTGATGTAAGTATAGTACTCCTGCTAACTCTTGGTTTCCCTTTGCATGGTCTATCTTTTTCCATCCCTTCACTTTCAGTCTGTATGTGTCTTTACTGGTGAAGTGAGGTTCTTATTATTGGGTTATGTTTGTTGTTTTTGTCATTCCCAGTCAGCTAGTCTAAATCTTTTAAGTGGGAAATTTAAGCTGTTTGCATTCCAGGTTATTATTGATAAGAAAAGACATACTTTTGTCATTTTCTTAATTTTTTCTGGTTTTTTTATACATCCTTTGTTCATTTCTTCCTCCACTGTTGCTCATCTTTGTGGTCTGATGGTTTTCTATATTGATAAGATTTATCTAGTATATTTGCTCTACTAGTGGGTTTTCTACTTTTGCACTTTTTTCTTTTCCTTTTCTTTTGTGGTACTGGGAATTGAACCCAGGGGCATTCTACCTCTGCGCTACACCCCCAGCCCTATTTTATTTGGAAACAGGGTCTCACTAGGTTGTGGAGAGCCTCACTAAGTTGCTAAGGCTGGCAGTGAACCTGCGATGCTCCTGTCTCAGCCTTCCAAGTACTGGGATTACAGGCATGCACCACCATACCCAGCCTAACTTTTGCAAATTTTGACAATAGTAGTTATAGTTTTGCTTCTAGTAGAAGACTCCCTTAAGCATTTCTTATAGAGCCAGTCTGGCAGTGATAAATTCCCTCAGCTTATCTTGGAAAGACTATTTGTTCTTCATTTTTGTTTTTTTGGGTTTTGCTTTGTTTTGTTGTGATACTGGGGATTGAACCCAGGGGTTCTCTTGCTTGCTATTACAATTCTCTTTGTTGTGTACTTCCGACATGACTACAATATGCCTGAGAGAGGATCTTTTTGATCGAATCTATTAGGGATCCTTTGAGCTTCCTGGACCTGGATGTCCTTTCACAAGATTCTGAGTTTTTAGCAATTATTTCATTGAAAAGGTTTTCTATGCCTATTCCCTTTCCTTCTTCTGGATACTCAAAAGTGAATGTTTGTTCACTTAATAGTGTCTGAAAGTCTGTTACGTTTTTAACTTTTTTGTCTGAGTTGTTTCAAAAGACCTACCTGCCTTAGCTGAGCATGGTGGTACATGCCTACGTTCCCAGCTACTCAGGAGGCTGAAACAGAGGAATCCCTTGAGCCCATGAGTTCAAGACCAACCTGGCAACATATCCTGACACCTTCTCAAAAAAAAGATGATCTGCCTTCAGAAATTCTTTCTTCTGCTTGATGTAGTCTGCTTTTGAAGCACTCGCCTGAATTTTTTTATTTCATTTAAGTTCTTTAGCGCCAAGATTTGTTTGCTTCTTTTATATGATCTCTAGGTCTTTGCTAAATTTCTCATTCAGATCAAGAACTGTCTTATTAATTTCATTGAATTGTCTGTCTATATTCTCATTAGATTTCCTTTAAAATCATTATTTGAATTCATTTTCAGGCAATTTGCTAATTTCCTTGTCTTTGGAGTCTGTTGCTAAGCAGTTATATTCTTTTTGAGGCATGTTTCCTTGCTTTCTTGCTTCTTACACCCCTATGTTAATAACTGTACATCTGGTGGATCAGTTGCCTATAGTGATTTTCAGAGTAAAAACCTTTCTCCTGGCAGTTTCTCCTGGACTCGTTCTGAGTTCCATGGTGTTGGCTGGGTAGGCCATGTTGACTTTGGCTCCATGTGGGCACAATACTGTAGTGTCTATGTGGCTTCTGCAGCTATCATCAATGTAGGTGATGGCAGTGAGAATCTCAGTGACCTAGGCTGTAAGGATTTATGGGATTACTCCACCAGCTGGGATGCAGAGGTAGGGCAGACTCACCAGCTGCTCTGAGCATGGCATGACCAGCTGTGGGTGTGAAGTGCCCATCAGTTTCCACAGGTCACATGGGGATAGAACACTATGAGAGGCCCATGCAGGTAAAACACAGTTGGGACAGCAACAGAGGCAAGGCACCCTTCAGTTTCCAAGGGCCACACAGGGGTGCAGTGGGGGTGCAACTGCTCTAGGAGTAAGCAAGGCTCAGAATGACCAGTAGCAGAAGCAGGGCTCCTATCAGTGCCTGACAGCACATGGGGGTCAAAGCATACCAGTGGGCCCAGATGAGGTGCTCATCAGTGTCTGAGAGCTACAGGAATGCCTTCCAGTGGTCCTGAGGAGCTGACCTGCTCAGGGAAGGCTGCCCAGCTGTTTTCTGGGGCCTCGGTGAGCTTAGCTGCTCAGGGCAGGCTATGCAGTTGCTTCTCAGAGTTATGGGTAAGATTATATTCTTCTGGGTTTTTTTTTTCTTGGTACTGGGGATTGAACCCAAGGGCATTCTACCTCTGAGCTACACCCCAGCCCTTTTTTTTATTTTGAAACAGGGTCTCACTAAGTTGCTGTGGCTGGCCTTGAACCCATGATCCTCCTGTCTCAACCTCTCAAATACTGGGATTATAGGCATGTACTACCATGCCCAGCACTTTAAAAAAAAAGTAATAATAATACAAGAGAGAGAACAGGAGGAAAGCAATGCTCTTTCTTAGCCCCTCTACAGAACAGCAGGAAAAGATCATGATGTTCTCAAGATGTCAACAGTTAAGCCTCATACATCTACTAAATCTGACCATCGTACCTTGGGTATTTGCGGAGCATCAGAATGCGAAGACGGTCTTTAGCCTCCTCAATGTTAAGTGGAAGCCTCTGGGAGAAGCTCTCATCCTGATCCAACCGTGAGCAAAGATTCTGCAGTTTCATCAGAAGCCCAGATTTGTCTTGTTTCCCAACTGAAACCCAATGCACACCCCCAGGGAAACAACCTAATGAGGAAAAGAATAATATATTTAAAGCCTTTGAACAGGAGTGTCCTTTAAATGGTTTTACTGTTAAGTATCAGATTTATTCCAATCTTCAATTTCATATCTTTACCTTCTTGATTCAAGATATAATGGGGGTAGGGAGAGGGTGCTGGGTTTTGAACCCAGGATCTCACACACGCTAGACAAGTGTTCTACCACTGAGCCCTTCCTCTATTTTTATTTTTTTGTTTTGAGACAAGGTCTCACTAAGTTGCCCAGGCTAGCCTCAAACTTCTGATCCTCCTGCTTCAGTCTCCCATATAGCTGAGATCACAGGCATGAGCCACCATAACTGGTCTCAGGCTGTAAATTTTGATAGGAGGTTACTATTGAGTTTTATTTATTTATTTATTTATTTATTTATTTATTTATTTATTTATATTTTTTGCGGTAGCAGAGATTGAACCCGGGGCGTTCTACCTCCAAGCTACACCCCTGGCCCTATTTTTTATTCTTCATTTTGAAACCGGGTCTCACGAAGTTGCGGACGTCCTCACTAAGTAGCTGAGGCTGGCCGCAAACCCAGATCCTCTGGTCTCTGCCTCCCAAGTACTGGGATTACAAGCATGCGCCACCACACCCGGCTTACTATTGAGTTTTAAAGCCTAAATCTAATAGAAACTGAATATTTGAAGAAACTGAAGTTTAGAGTAAATATGATATGGATCAGGAAAATCTTTCCAAGCAAAATTTCATAATCTTTGGTCTATCTCATCAGTGATCATAGTATAACAACATTTTTTATCCTCAATACTCTGGATATTTTAGGCTAAATAATTCTTTCTTCTTGTGAGGGACCATCCCATGCATTACAGGATGGTTAACAGCCTCCCTGGCCTCTATCCCCTGGGTGCCAACAGAATTCCCCCTCAGCAATACTGACAGCCAAAAATGTCCCCAAACATTGTCAAATATCCCCTGGGGGACAAAATCACCCAGGTTAATAACCACTGATGTCCAGGAACATATTAGTCCCTCATTATGGTACTCTTATACAGACTTCTACGTATTTATTTATTTATTTATTCTTTTTTTTGTGGTACTGGGGATTGAACCCAGGGGCATTCTACCTCTGAGCTACACCCCAGCCCTATGTTTTTATTCTTTATTTTGAAACCAGGTTTACTAAGTTGTGGAGGGCCTAAGTAGCTGAGGCTGGCCACGAACCTGGATCCTCCAGTCTCACCCTCCCAAATACTGGGATTACAAGGATGTGCCACCACGCCCAACTTATACAGACTTTTAAGGTAACTTAAATTCAAGTCTGGCTCTAGCAAATCATTTAACCTCAGTCTTATTTTTTATACTGGACTAAGACTGTCTATTCCACCTATTTCAGAGTTTCTGTGAAAAATTAATAATGTAAATCATGTGAAACATGGTTATTACAGACAGCATTATTAGTGAATAATCTGAGAATACCTTATAAATATTAAGCTTTGAACTAGTAAGCACTTATAAAAATGGTCATGATTATTAATACTATTACCATCTGTATTGTTAATTAAACCACAACATATCTTGAAATATATTTATTTACATATGTATCAGGACCAAAAATCTTAAGTCTTCTATAAAGACTATATTAAGCCAGGTGTGGTGGCGCATGCTTATAATCCCAGTACTTGGGAGGCTGAGACCGGAGGATCACAGGTTCACGGCCAGCCTCAGCTACTTAGGTCCTCCGCAACTTAGTAAGACCCTGATTCAAAATAAAGAATAAAAAATAGGGCTGAAGGTGTAGCTCAAAGATAGAATGCCCCTGGGTTACATCCCCAGTATTGCAAAAAAAAAAAAAAAAAGACTATATTAATTAGCTCCTCATAGGTTAAAAAAATTAAAATAAAATACATACATTTATATGAAAGAGAAGTTCCTATGTGCAAAATACTATAGTAGCATGAGATCACTGATAAGTAACATTAACCATAAAAATTTTTATTACATTGCCTTCCTTAAAAGTATAAGAAAAGCCAGCTATGGTGACACAGTGGTACACATCTGTAATGCCAGCACTTGAGAGGCTGAGACAGGAGGATCGCAGATTCAAGGCCAGCCTCAGCAACTTAGTGAAACCCTGTTTCAAAATAAAGAATTAAGCCGGGCATGATGGCACATGCCTATAATCCCAATATTTGGGAGGCTGAGACAGGAGGATCACAGGTTCAAAGCCAGCCTCAGCAACTTAGGCTGTCAGCAGCTTAGTGAGACCCTGTTTCAAAATAAAATAGGGTTGAGGGTGTAGCTTGGAGGTAGAATGTCCCTGGGTTTAATCCCAGCACCAAGAAAGAAAGAAAGTGAAGTGAAGTGAAGTGAAGGGAGGAGGAAGGGAGGAGGAAGGAAGGAAGGAAGGAAGGAAGGAAGGAAGGAAGGAAGGAAGGAGAAAGAAAGAAGAAAGAGAGAGAGAGAAAGAAGCAAGGTGGGCTGGGGGTAAAGTTTGGAAGTAGAACATCCCTGGATTAAATCCCTAGCACCAAAAAAAAAAGAAGCAAAAAGCAGACACAAACATAAATGTGTTAATTTACACCAAAAGGGCAACTATTTCCTGGTACAACAGCACTGTTTGCAAGAGACCGAAACTGGAAACAAGTGGCAATGTCCGTCTTAATGTACTCTCCCACTACAGGCTTCCCAAGTACTAGGCAGGCCCCACAGACGAAGGGAAGACCCTGATATATAAATGAAGTTTAGAGTATTAAGTAGAAATTAACATTTAATTTTTGAGCTGAGACTTTTCATAATTTGAAGTGATCTGGGACTTTGAACCTATAAAGGTCTTCAAGAGATCTGAACAGGCAATGAAGGGAGAGAGTAGTTGTTTCCGACTATAACCTACAAACCCCAATGCAATGGTTACAAACCACTAAATAAACCTAGTAAAATTATCAAGGTTTTTTTTGTTTTGTTTTGTTTTGTTTTGTTTGTTTTTTGTGGTACTGAGGATTGAACCCAGATCTCTGAGCCCTATTTTACTTTTATTTTGAAACAGGGTCTTACTAGGTTGATGAGAGACTCACTACTTGCTGAGACTGTCCTTGAACCTACAATCCTCCTGTCTCAGCCTCCCAAGTACTGGGATTACAGGTATGTGCCACCACATCCAACTCAAGGTTTATGAGCATGAATTTTTTTGTTTTGTTTTGTTTTTTGGTACTAGGGATTGAACCCAGAGGCATTCTACCTCTAAGCTACACCCCTAGCCCAATTTTTTTTTTCTTATTTGGAAACAGGTTCTCACTAGGTTACTGAGAGCCTTGCTAAGTTGCCGAGGCTGGCTTTGAACCTATGATCCTCCTACCTCAGCCTCCCAAGTACTGGGATTATAAACATGTGCCACCACGCCCAGCTTATGATCATGAATTTAAACTAGAACTCTGTTGGGTGGTGTCCTCCAAAAAAGAGAAAGCAAGTAACAGTCTGGATGAAGCTATGGGGAGAAAGAAGGAATGCCTACTCCATATTCTAGTATAAAGAAGTAGGAGTCAGCCAGGTGTGGTGGAGCATGCCTGTACTTTAGTACTTTAGTACTTCAGTACTTGGGAGGCTGAGACAGGAGGATCACAGATTCAAGGCCAGCCTCAGCAACTTAGCAAGACTCTCAACAACTTAATGAGAACCTGTTTCAAAATATAAAATAAAATAGGGCTGGGGGTGTAGCTCAGAGGTAGAACGTCCCTGGGTTCAATCCCCAGTACCGCAAAAAAAGTAAAACTAAAGAGCCAAGACTATATGCTAAGGAGTAACTGAATGAAGGACAACAAAACCTAGGCCCAAGCTAAAAGGGGGCTGGTGGATTAAATAATAAGGATATTATGAAATGAATGGATGAGACATCCTGATAGGTCTAAGAACTTGAAGAATGGAATAGGTGGAGGTGGGTAAAGAGTACAATAGAAAGTTTCACATGAAGATTTCAAAAGTGGTATAGTTCTAGTGGTGACAATGATCAGGATCCAGCCCATGATTGGGGTGTACGGGTAAAAAAAAAAAAATGGACACAGGAGACAAAGAGGTCAAGGAACTGAGAGGCCAAAAGTTCAGATGATTCGTCTACATAGATAAAGAAATTAGTAAGAGTGCCAACAAAAGAAAGGCTTAAGAGGAAGGTTATCGGCTAAGAGCTCCAACTGTCAATAAATGAAAGGGCGATTACATCACTGGGAAACATAAGAAAAGAAAAACCTCAAGAATTTAGATGGAGAAGAAGGGAGTTTTAATGGTCTGGATGAGGCAACTGAAAGTAAAAACAACACCCATCCATTTCCTGGTGTTGCACCATGTAGGTTATAAAAGGAAAGGAAAAAAAAGTCACACCACTGAAGATGGCTGTGAAGAAGGTGATATCCTCAGCAAACTGCCCAGGTTCAGATAAGGTTATCAAGGAGGTAAACATCTAAGGGGTTGTTAATGTAGAGAGGTTTCCTCATTACAGAAAGGAATGCCTACAGGGTATGGCAGAAAGACATCAGGACAGCAAAGGAGACCTAGATCAGAATTTGTCTGTATACTAAGTAGTGACTACATGAGAATCTGAAAGATAACTAACAACCAGAAGACAGAAAACTATACAGTAACTGAGGTAAAGACAGGGTTGTTACATCTGGTTTCATTATCAGTGCCAGTGTCTTCAAAGAAGGTAGTCAAAAGCCAGGTGTGGTGGCGTACACCTGTAATCCTAGTACTTGGGAGGCTGAGACAGAAGGATTGTGGGTTCGAGGTCAGCCTTAGCAACTTAGTGATACCCTTAACAACTTAGTGAGACCCTGTTTCAAAATAAAAACATAAAATAGGGCTGGGGGTTTAGCTCAGATATAGAATGCCCCTAGGTTCAATCCACAGTACCACCCCTCAAAAAAAAGGCAGTCAAAAAGTGCTGCCACCCTACTCCTAAAAGCTTTCTGAAGCTCCCTCAAGACTTCCTTTAGTATATGTCAAGAGACAAATTATAGCCGGGTGTAGTGGCACACGCCTGTAATCCCAGGACTTGGGAGGCTGAGACAGGAGGATCGCAGGTTCATAGCCAGCTTCAGCTACTTAGTGAGGCCCTCCGTAACTTAGTGAGACTGTTTCAAAATAAAGAATAAAAAATAGGGCTGGAGGTGTAGCTCGGAGGTAGAATGCCCCTGGGTTCCATCCCCAGTTTCAAAAAAAAGAAAAAAGAGAACAGGCAAATTATGTGACTTCACTTAATGTTATATCTGTGTTCTGTTTATAGACATATATTTACAAATGCACAGAAAAAAGTTTGGAAAATATACTCCAAACAGCTAACCAAGATATCTTTGGGGTAGGATTTAGAATTTAGGAGAAAGGAAAGAATGTCAAGTGAAGAGAATTTTCACTTCTTTTTACATGAAAATATTGCTTCTGTAATATCTAAACAAAGAATTGTAATTAATTTGTGCTTTCTATTTAAAATTTTTAAAAATCATCCCAGGATTAAAGATATGAGATTTATCCTGGTAGCAAATAAAAATCTAACAGCATCAAGGAAGTCTTAGGGAAGGACAGAAACAAATAGGTAGGCAGAATATGGAGAAAGCTCCCATGCTTTAAAAACTCAGTACATGCCAGGCGTGGTGGCGCACGCTTGTAATCCCAGTACTTTGGGAGGCGGAGACCGGAGGATCCAGGTTCGCGGCCAGCCTCAGCTCGGGCACGCACGCACGCTCTCTCTCTCTCTCTCTCTCTCCCTGTCTCTCTGTCTCTCTCTGTCTCTCTACTTAGCGAGGCCCTCCGCAACTTCGTGAGACCCGGTCTCAAAATAAAGTATAAAAAATAGGGCCAGGGGCGTAGCGCAGAGGTAGAACGCCCCTGCGTTCAATCCCCGGTACCGCAAAAAAAAAAAAAAAAAAAAAAAAAAAAAAAAAAAAAAAAAAAAAAAAAAACCCTCAGTACATCACACCTCTAATCCCAGCTACTCAGAGGATGAGGCAGAGAATCACAAGTTCAAGGTCAGCCTCAACAACTTAGTGAGACCCTGCTTCAAAATAAAAAATAAAAAGGAATGGGGGTGAAGCTCAAAGGCAAAACAAACCTGGGTACAATCCCAGTAGCACTCCCAAAAAACAAAATATAACATTTAGTTAAATACTGAACTATTATTTCCACATTTCGGAATCTAAACATCTTGACTCTGGGCACAAGAGGGAGCAATTTAGCCTTGAATGAGACTTATACTATAATTCACTCAGAAAAATTGCCTTTATTCAGAGAAAACAAATCCTATTCTATTTTCACATGAGGTTTATCCTGGTAGTAATTAATAATATAACAGCATCAAGGAAATCTTGGGAAGAACAGAACAAATAAGTAGGCAGCCTATGGAAAAAGTTCCCATGCTTTAAGAACTTACCATATAAATATAGTAGTGTAAATGGTTTAAAGATATGTCAACAATTTCCCTACAAATAAGAAAAAGTAAAGGTTTCAATTTTTTTTATCTTTGTAACGGGGATTCAACCCAGGAGCATTCTATCTCTGAGCTATACCACCAGCCCTTTTTATTTTTTATTTTGAAACAGGGTCTTGCTAAATTGTTGAGGGTCTTGCTAAACTGCTGAAGCTGGTCTTAAACCTGTGATCCCCCTGTCTCAGCCTCCCAAATACTGGGATTACAGGCATGTGCCACCATGCCCAGTAGAAAGCATCTACTCTTGAACTAGCAGACATATAAAGGCAAACTGCAAAGAGATTAAGGAGCGAAAGATAAAGCTGGGTATGGTGACATACACCCCTAATCCCAGTACTTGGGAGGCGGAGACAGGAGGATCTCAGGTTCAAAGACAACCTCAGCAATTTAGCAAGACTCTCAGCAACCTAGCAAGACTGTTTATAAATAAATAAATAAATAAATAAATAAATATGTAGCTCGGAGGTAGAGGACCCCTCAGTTCAATCCCCAGTAGCACAAGAAGAAAAAAAAGAACTAAAGATGAATGGTAAGGCTGTCACAGGATGACATAAGCAAAACCCAAGAAACACAAATTAGGAGACAAAAAAATTGATTTGACTACATCAGAATTAAAAATTTCTCTTCTTTAAGAACATCCAGCCAGGTGTGTGGTGCACGCTTGTAATCCCAGTACTTGGGAGGCTGAGACAGGAGGATCGCAGGTTCACGGCCAGCCTCAGCTACTTAGTGAGGCCCTCCGCAACTTAGTGAGACCCTGTTTCAAAAATTAAGAATAAAAATAGGGTTGGGGGGTGGAGCTCAGAGGTAGAATGCCCCTGGGTTCCATCCCAAGTACCACCAAAAAAAAAAGAATATCCAGGACAAAGCCAATACAGAGGATAAATTGGAATAAAACCAACAAACACCTAGAACACACAAGAAACTCCTAAAAAGCAACAAGATGGCAATCTCAGTAGAAAAATGGACATAAACAAAATTTATAAAAGGAAACCCAAAAGGCTAACAAGCTTATGAAAAAAATTGTTCAAACTTGAGTTATCAGAGAAATGCAAATCAGAAGATATCACTTTACACCATAGCCTTGCAAAAATTATAAAGCTGGATCACACTGTCACTGGCAAAGTGAGGAGACAGGAGCCCCATACCCAGCTGGTAGAGATGCACCTGGAGCACAGTCAAACCTGATATGGGGATATCCTGTAATTCAATTTAGCAATTCTGCTCCTAGCTACAGTCACTCAAGAAACTCACTTTTGTAAGTTTAATCCAGCTTTGCTGGAGCAAGATAATGTATATAACAATTACATACATTGTACTAGGCGAATGGACAGTAAAATAGGTTGGTAGCAATAACATAAATGTATATACAGCAACAAGGATAAATCTTAAAAATACAGTGTCATGAAAAATAAACAATAAAATAACACAACATTTATGCAAGCGAAGCACAGGGGTGCAGACCTGTAATCCCAGCAACTCATGAGGCTGAGGGAGGAGGAGCCCAAGTTTTAGACCAGCCTTGGAAACTTAGCAAGACCTTGTCTTCAAATAAAAAATAAAAAGGGCTGGGGATATAGCTCAATGAATGGCAGAGTGCCCCTGAGTTCGATTCCCAGTTAAAAAAAAAAAAAAAAAAGCAAATTAAAAATATCTGCATACAAGCTCATGTGGTGCACACCTGTGACCCCAGTACCTGAGAGGCTGAGAGGCTGTGACAGGAGGAAGGAGTAGTGCAGTTTCAAGGCCAGCCTCAGCAACTTAGTGAGATCCTGTTTCAAAATAAAAAGGACTGGGGGTATAGCTCAGAGGTAGAATGCCTCTTAGTTCAATCCCCAGTACAAAAAAAGAAAGAAAGCCGGGCGTGGTGGCGCACACTTGTAATCCCAGTACCTGGGAGGCTGAGACTGGAGGATCCAGGTTCGCGGCCAGCCTCAGCTACTTAGTGAGGCCCTCCGCAACTTTGTGAGACCTGGTTTCAAAATAAAGTATATGCCGGGCGTGGTGGCGCACGCTTGTAATCCCAGTACTTTGGGAGGCGGAGACCAGAGGATCTGGGTTCGCGGCCAACCTCAGCGCGCATGCGCGCGCGCGATCAATTAATCGATCGATCTCTCTCTCCTCTCTCTCTCTCTCTCTCTCTCTCTCTGTCTCCTTAGTGAGGCCCTCCGCAACTTCGTGAGACCCAGTTTCAAAAATAAAGCATAAAAAAAAATAGGGCCGGGGGTGTAGCGCGGAGGTAGAATGCCCCTGCGCTCAATCCCCGGTACTGCAAAAAAAAAAAAAGTATAAAAAATAGGGCCAGGGGTGTAGCTCGGAGGTAAAACACCCCTGGGTTCAATCCCTGGTACCGCAAAAAAAAAAAGAAAGAAAACATCTGCATACAAACAACATATATATTTTATTATAAGAGCACATACATTACACAGGCATTTATGAAGAACATATATTAAATACTTTAGAATTATACAATTATTCTAATACAAAAAGGGGTAAGGGAGCCATACCAGGTGGCACATGCCTATAATCCCAGTATTTGGGAGGCTGAGATAGGAAGATTATGAATTTAAGGCAAGCCGGCAACTAAGTAAGACCCTGTTCAAAATACAAAATAAAAAAAGAGATGGGATGTAGCTCAGAAGTACAGCACCCCTGAATTCAATCCCCAGTACTGCTAAAGGGGGGGGTAGAAAAAAGAAAAGAGAATGGGAATTTTGAAAAAGAAATAAATAAATACAGTAAGAAACTAAGCCTTATAAAGATCTAAAAGGATAATGAGCCATGAACTAAAGAACATGATTAACTCAATCCCATGAAAGTATATGAGGGATATAAATTAAGCTCACATGTACTGGACAGTTACTAGTATCTCTAGGATTTTCTGAACCAAGTGTTATAATCTGTTCCAAGATAACAATTTATACAATACGATTGTTGAGTCATCAATTCCATAAAATTTTGTTCAATTTTAAGTCCTAAAATTAAAAATTCATCACAATATAAATGGGGGCATTCCTTTAATCCTACAAATTAGTATAGTATAAATATATATAAATATATATATATACATTTTTTGGGGGGCAGTACTGGGGATAGAACCCAGGGGTATTCTACCTCCAAGCTACACCCTCAGCCCTATTTTTATTCTTTATTTTGAAACATGGTCTCACTAAGTTGCAGAGGGCCTCACTAAGTAGCTGAGGCTGGCGGTGAGCCTGCGATCCTCCTGTCTCAGCCTCCCAAGTACTGAGATTACAAGCATGTGCCACCACACCTAGCAAATATATATATTTTTGGGCAGGGTGTAGTGGTACATGCTTGTAATCCCAGTACTTGGGAAGTTGAGATAGGAGGATCACAGGTTTGAGGGCAGCCTCAGCAATTTAGCAAGATCCTGTTACAAAAATAGTGAATAAAGCCGGGTGTGGTAGCACATGCCTGTAATCCCAGTACTTGGGAGGCTGAGACAGGAAGATTACAGGCTTAGCCGGGCGTGGTGGCGCACGCTTGTAATCCCAGTACTTTGGGAGGCGGAGACCAGAGGATCCGGGTTCGAGGCCAACCTCAGCGCGCATGCGCTCTCTCGCTCGCGCGCTCTCTCTCTCTCTCCCCCTAGTGAGGCCCTCCGCAACTTCGTGAGACCCGGTTTCAAAAATAAAGCATAAAAAAATAGGGCCGGGGGCGTAGCGCGGAGGTAGAACGCCCCTGCGTTCAATCCCTGGTACCGAAAAAAAAAAAAAAGAAGATTACAGGCTTGACAGCAACCTTAGCAAGTAGTGAGACTCTCATCAACCTAGCGAGACCCTGTTTCAGAAGAAAAACAAAATAGGGCTGGGAATGTAGCTCGGAGGTAGAATGCCCCTGGGTTCAATCCCCAACACCACAGGAAAAAAAAAATGATTAAAATAGGGCTGGGAGTGTAGTTTGAAGGTAGAATGCCTCTGGGTTCAACCTCCAGTATCAAAAATAAATACAAGCCGGGCGTGGTGGCGCATGCTTGTAATCCCAGTACTTGGGAGGCTGAGACAGGAGGATGGCAGGTTCACAGCCAGCCTCAGCAACTTGTGAGGCCCTCCGCAACTTAGTGAGACTGTTTCAAAAATAAAGAATAAAATAGGGCTGGGGTGTAGCTCGGAGGTAGAATGCCCCTGGTTCCATCCCCAGTACCGCAAAAAAAATATATATATATGTATTTTTTTAAGTTCATAATATTAGCTGGGTGTGGTGGCACTTGCTTGTAATCCCAGTACTTGGGAAGCTGAGACGGGAGGATCGCAGGTTTGAGGCCAGCCTCAGCAACTTAGTGAGACCCTGTTTCAAAATAAAAAATAAAAATAGGGCTGAGGGTGTAGCTCAGAGGTAGAATGCCCCTGGGTTCAACAAAAGTTCATAATATTGAGATGAAAACTTATTTCTTCAACACTACAGGAACTTTAGACAATTTTATCCTGATCATTTGCAGTAGAGGTTAAAAAAGAATTCCCTGAGCCAGGCATGGTGGCGCACACCTGTAATCCCAGTACTTGGGAGGCTGAGACAGGAGGATCACAGATTCAAGGCCAGCCTCAGCAACTTAGCAAGACGCTGTTTCAAAAAAAAAAAAAAGGGCTGAGCTCAATCCCAAGTATGGGGGGGGGGATCCCTGGCTCTGAGACTTGCAAGGAGTTAAGTCCCAGGAAAGTTCTCTGTAATGACAAACGGGAAAAACCAAAGGCATTTCTGACAAGAGTAAAATCAATACCGCTAACAAAGACTGTGAAGTATGACATTACAAACTAAAGACTTGTGTGTACAATGGATTTACCATAGCCTCCATCTTTCCAAATCTCTTAGAGGTGTACTACTTATCCCATTCAATTTGTCATCTAAACTGTCTTCACTAATAATTATGTCTTGTATACGAAAAAAAAGTTGAACTACTAGAAGTCAGAGAATGTCTTTGAATTCCCATAGAAGTGTTACACAAACGGGACTCATTAAATGGAAGCAACTGAGCACTGAGGAGCTAGACAACTGTTCCTGATGAATACCCCGAGGACCTACCAGACTCAGCAAGGTCAGGGGCACGCCTGCTAGACATGTCTGAAACCCTTTTCTGCTTCCCCACTCAGTAGCACCCACTACTTTCCCTCCCTTCCTTACTCTCCCATCCCTACCTAGTCTGCCTAGCAAACTTATCCTTCCTCCAAACTCCAACTAAAATGTCATCTCACTCAGGAAACCTGTCCTAGCCATACTCTTCCTCCAAAGTTAATGCTCCTTCCCTTTGTTCTAACATTGTAGCTTATACTTTATTCTACTGTTCAACTTATCACATACATCATAATTTAATTAAATGTCTGGTTACCCTACTAAACTATGAGTGAATTCCTCAATTGCACAGACTGTACCTTCTTTTTGGATCCCCTGTGACCAAAACTGCCAATCTCAGAGCAGGCTCTCAAACATTTATTAAGCCGGGCGTGGTGGTGCACACTTGTAATCCCAGTACTTGGGAGGCTGAGACCAGAGGATCCAGGTTCGCGGCCAGCCTCAGCTACTTAGTGAGGCCCTCCGCAACTTAGTGAGACCCGGTTTCAAAATAAAGAATAAAAAATAGGACTGGGGGTGGAGCTCGGAGGTAGAACGCCCCTGAATTCAATCTCCAGTACCACAAAAAAAAAAACATTTATTAAATACATGAATACCTGAAGCAAGAAAAGTCAGTCACCAGATGTCAAAAAGATCTATAATGCCTACCTACAGAAATCCTTTGGGTGTCATTGGTAATTCCCAGGGTTTCTTCTTTCTTTCTTCTTTTTTTTTTGGTGGTACTAGGAATTGAACCCAGGGGCACTCTACCTCTGAACTATACCCCAGCCCTTTTTATTTTTTATTTTGAAACAGTGTCTCACTAAGTTGCTGAGGACCTCACGAAATTGCTAAAGCTGGCCTTGAAACTGCAATCCTCCTGTCTCAATCTCCCAAATACTAGTATTATAGGCATGTGCCACCACATTTGGCAGGATTTTTTTTTTTTTTTTTGCAGTACTGGGGATTGAACCCAGGGGCATTTTACCTCCAAGCTACACCCCCAGCCCTATTTTTTATTCTTTATTTTGAAACAGGGTATCACTAAGTTGCAGAGGGCCTCACTAAGTAGCTGAGGCTGGCCGCGTACCTGCAATTCTCCTGTCTCAGCCTCCCAAGTACTGGGATTACAAGCATGCACCACCATACCCAGCTTTTTTTTTTTTTCGCAGTACTAGGGATTGAACCCAGGAGCATTCTATTTCCAAGCTACACCCCCGACCCTATTTTTTATTCTTTATTTTGAAACAGGGTCTCACTAAGTTGCCGAGGGTCTCACTAAGTAGCTGAGGCTAGCGGCGAACCCAGACCCTCCGGTCTCAGCCTCCCAAAGTACTAGGATTACAAGTGTGTGCCACCACTCCCGGCTAGGATTTTTATTTTTAAAAATAAGGAAGCCGGGCGTGGTGGCGCACGCTTGTAATCCCAGTACTTTGGGAGGCGGAGACCGGAGGATCCGGGTTCGCGGCCAACCTCAGCGCGCATGCGTGCGCGATCTATCTATCTATCTATATATATTTCCCCTCTCTCTCTCTCTCTCTCTATCCCTCTCTCTCTCTCTCTACCTAGTGAGGCCCTCTGCAACTTCGTGAGACCGGTTTCAAAAATAAAGCATAAAAAAATAGGGCCGGGGGTGTAGCGCGGAGGTAGAACGCCCCTGCGTTCAATCCCCGGTACCGCAAAAAAAAACAATAATAATAATAAGGAACAGTCAGGCATGGTGGCACACAATTGTAATCCCAGTACTGGTGAAGCTGAGACAGAAGGTTCTCAGGTTCATGGCCAGCCTCAGCAACTTAGCAAGGCCCTCTGCAACCAAGTGAGACCCTGTTTCAAAATTAAAAAAATAAAATAGGGCTGTGGGTATAGCTCAGAAGTAGAATGCCCCTGGATTCAATCCCTAGTACCATAAAATAAACAAATAAATAAATGCAACTAACAGAATTATAGAAATGGAATTAATAGTTTATATTAATTTAGGACACCAAATAAATGGGGAAATCACCCACCAGGAGTGTCTTAATGGAGCTGAATTTAATGAATCCTTCCCTACAGCATTCTATGCAAAACTGACAGGAAGATGGTAATTTATTTACCAACAGCAACAGGAAAATAATACAATGCCTAAGTATTTACCTTGTTAGCCAGCAACACACAGTGGTCAAAACTTACCTTCTAAAAGTAAATGATCTCGAACAGCTTCTGCAGCTAATACAGACTTCCCACAGCCTGCCATCCCATATATGGTGACCCATCCTGGTTCACCATTCAATTTGTAGAGCTTCTGCTGAATCGCATTCACCAGTTTCTTCCTAGTTACAAAAACAACTGGCCTCTGAGGTACTCCACCTTCGCACAGCACTGTCCTTACTGAAACCCAAAACAAGTATGAACGAATATTACTTTGAAATGGCTACTTAATCCAATGAAAACCAAAAAGAGCAAGGCTGAGGTCTTAGCCTCAGAATTTCCAAGAGAAATAAGAAAATGTGGCTAGCATAAGAATTTCAACTTCTGATTTCTCAGAACACAGACGACAAAAACAAACATATATCCTTCAGGAGGACTACAGACAATGGAAGTCTTGTCTATACCTGTCTTACACACACATCCTATTCCTCCCTGACTTTCCAGCCTTTGTCTCTTCTTTTTTCTTCTTCTTCTTTTCTGCTACTCAGCATTGAACCCAGGAGTATTTGAACTCTGAGCTACATCCCCAGTCCTATTTTATTTTTTTATTTTGTTTTGTTTTATTTTGTTTTTTGCAGTACTAGGGATTGAACCCAGGGGCATTCTACCTCCGAGCTACACCCCCAGCCCTATTTTTATTCTTAATTTTGAAACAGGGTCTCACTAAGTTGCAGAGGGCCTCACTAAGTAGCTGAGGCTGGCCACAAACTCTCAATCCTCCTGTCTCAGCCTCCCAAGTACTGGGATTACAAGTGTACGCCATCATGCCCGGATGATTTTTTTATTTTGAAACAAGTTCTCGCTAAGTTGCTGAGGCTGGCCTCAAACCTGCTGTCCTCCTGTCTCAGCCTCCCAGGTACTGGGATTACAAGCATGTGCCACCACACCTGAATTTTGTGTCTCATATTTCAGACTGGGAAAGGGTGGATGGGAGTGTATGCAGCTCAGTGGTAGAGCGCTTGCCTGGCATGCATGAGGCCCTGGGTTCAATCCCCAGAACTGCTAAGAAAAAAGGAAGACTGGGAAGGAGTATAAAGGGAAGAATGCGTATGGAATTCCTTTCAACAATATAGATTTCTAAAGATTCTTATTTTCCTATAAACTCTGTAAACACATAGAACTAGAAAACAAGTAAGAGTCTACAGATGGTCTTATCTCTAAAAATTAGGGTACACGTTATCTCAGCAGTTAAATAGCTCCCTTGGCAAGAAGAAAATGTGCGTTAACATGTATGCAAATAAGAAATACTTAAATTGAAAACATTGCTACAATTTTCTCACATGCCATTTTCAGTGAGCTGATCACACTCTTCAGAATATTACATCCACAATCAGACAAGCCTGCAGACATGTAGCCATCATGATAGAAATGTGACAGAAGGTATCAAAGGTACAAACCATATGAAGTTATTCCACCAACTGAATCTTTGTCACTGGAAGAAGAAAGAACAGGAATGCCACTATGGAGAAGGGCAGCAAGGTCTTTGTATCCTTCATGTAGCAGAGCATTGTAGAATGAAATGTAGGAATAATTATCTTTTTTAAGTATCATTTTAATTAGCATAGCTGCTCGCTGATGTTTAGTGGGCTAAAAGAAAAAAAAAGTAAGTTTAGTATATAACAATGAATATGTCTGCAACATAAATTAGTGGAGACCAGTGCAAGTTCTGAAATTCTAAAAGTTTTTAAGAAAACACAAACTGCCTTAGAAGACATTACCTGGGAAAAGCCGGGCGTGATGGCGCACACTTGTAATCCCAGTACTTTGGGAGGCGGAGACTGGAGGATCCGGGTTCGCGGCCAGCCTCAGCTCTCTCACTCTCTCTCTCTCCCTGTCTCTCTCTCTCTCTCTCCTTAGTGGGGCCCTCCGCAACTTCGTGAGACCCAGTTTCAAAATAAAGTATAAAAAAAAAATAGGGCCGAGGGCGTAGCACAGAGGTAGAACGCCCCTGAGTTCAATCCCCGGTACTGCAAAAAAAAGAAGACTTTACCTGGGAAATGGGTGTGGTGGCACACGCTTGTAATCCCAATACTTGGGAGGCTGAAACAGGAGGATTGCAGGTTCAAGGACAGCCTCACAAACTATGAGACTCTCATTAACCTAGCAAGACCCTGCTTCAAAATAAAAATAAAATAGGGCTGGGGGTGGAGCTTTGAGGTAGAATGCCCCTGGGTTCAATCCCCAATGCCACAAAAGAAAAAAAAAGGAAGGCTTTACCTGGTTTTTTACTATTTCCTCCTCTGATACTGTTAAAACTCCATCACTAATCATGTGATCCATGATGTAGGATGTTTTGATGTCCTTTTCCAGAGCTTCTCTATGTTGAAGTAAACAATTTCGAGCTTTTGCATCCATCTTCCCTCAAATGTTTCTCTCTCTGGGCTGTCAACCATGAGCTATAGGCAAAACACCAAAATATTTGTTAGGACAATAAACATGAGAAGATATGTAACCTCACTGGTGGTCAAGAAATGTGAAGAAAACAAGAGATGATAGATTAGATAGATAGATGATAGATACATAGATACATAGATTAGATAGATAGATGGTAGATTTTTTTTGGCTAAGACTTTCGTGGTGGGGAAGGGTACTAGGGATGGAATACAGGGGTGTTCTACCTCAGAGCTATACCCCCAGCCTTATTTTATTTTTTGTTTTGAAACAGTCTCTCTAAGTTTCAGAGGTCCTCACTGAGTTGCTAAGGCTGTCTCAGCCTCCCAAGTACTGGGATTACATGCATGTGCCACCACGCCCAGCTTTGTTCTTAATTTTGAAACAGTCTCACTAAGTTGATGAGGGCCTCACTGAGTTGCTGAGGCTGGCCTTGGACCTGCAATCCTCCTGTCTCACCCTCCCAAGTACTGGGATTGCAGGCATGTGCCACTGCACCCAGCTTAAAATAATACTTTAGACAGTACAATACTTTAAGTTTCTACCAACTTCATTTCAAATATAATGCAATTTTTCTGCATGAACATAAAACCCAGTTCAGAATGTTTGCAAAGTTTTAAAACATTAACAGAACTCCGTCCAAGCATTACAGTGAGTGTCTAAATGGGTTTATTAATTTATTCATTCAATACACATTTCAGAGCCCCTCCTATGTGCCAGGCACTGAAACTACAGAGAAGATTAAGTCATATCCCTGAACGGCTTCACAATCTAGAGGAAGAAAAAGAGATAATTAGAATGTGAAAGTCCTAAGTGCAAAACTAGAGAAAGGCACAAGTAATTTAGAAAGTAGAAGAGGAGCAATAATCATCAAGCTTTGAAAATAACCATATTTTGGAAAAGTCAATAAATGTAGCACTTGCAAAAATAGGGAAGTAGGGCATTTTCGTAAATGACAAGAAATGGCAAGGACTGGCATGAAATTGATTTTAAAAAGTTATGATCATAACGCTATCACATTTTCCAAATATAAATAAAACATTTTTATTCCCTTAATTTAAACATAAAATGCTTCTCAACTTATTGTAATAAAATGTGATTTCACAAAACAAAACTGAACTTTTAGTTTATGTCCAACAGCTAAGCAAATAGAGACTCTTTGGCTATCTGAAACTAATTTCCAGTTTTACCTAGGCTTATTAAACTTTAATATGTAAGTTTTAAAATACATGTTAAAAGCCGGGCGTGGTGGCGCACACTTGTAATCCCAGTACTTGAGGCTGAGATGGGAGGATCTGGGTTCGCGGCCAGCCTCAGCTACTTAGTGAGGCCCTCTGAAACTTAGTGAGACCCTGTTTCAAAATAAAGAGTAAAATATAGGGCTGGGGGTGTACCTCGGAGGTAGAATGCCCCTGGGTTCAATCCCCAGTACTGCAAAAAAATACACGTTAAAACTCTGAATAAACTGAAATATGAACAAATTCTCAAAGGGTCCCACCTTTTGTAACCACATCAAAACTCTTCACAGATGTCAAATACAAAGTGAACGATTAGTTCATCCAGAAAAATCGCAATAGTTTACTACTTCCTTGTTAGATCATTTCTCTTCCTGGTACAGATGTAGAACGGTTATCAAACAGTCCATGTCCCCGAATTTCTCAGTCCCTGAAATCTGCTACTGAACCTCTACAGAACCTGGCTTGGGAAGAAAAAGCAAGGAGGTAAACTTACCCAAACCTGTGCGCGGAGACCTTAGGGGAAGAGCAGCCCTGCGGGGTCAGGAGAATCTAGGCCGGTGGGGGATGCGGCCAGCAAGACTTTCGACTCGGATGCCCCGCCACCTGTGCCCGGGCAGGTCGGGCCTCTCAGGTGCCTCACCTGGGCCACCGCTGCCGGCGCGCAGGGAACCCCGGGGACCCGGAGGGGCGGAAGGGGGCGTCACCCCGCGGCCGGACCCCCCAAGCCCGGCCAGCGGGCCGCCCTGGAG
>PVJS01033666.1:0-22030 GCA_004027185.1 Glis glis
GCCGGGCGTGGTGGCGCACGCTTGTAATCCCAGTACTTTGGGAGGCGGAGACCGGAGGATCCGGGTTCGCGGCCAGCCTCAGCTCTTGCTCTCTCTCCCTGTCTCTCTCTCTCTCTCTCTCTCTCTCTCTTTCTCTCTCTCTCTCTCTCTTCTTAGCGAGGCCCTCTGCAACTTCGTGAGACCCGGTTTCAAAATAAAGCATAAAAAAATAGGGCCGGGGGCGTAGCGCGGAGGTAGAACACCCCTGCGTTCAATCCCCGGTACTGCAAAAAAAAAAAAAAATAAAACCCAATTGTGTGTGCCTGATAAATAAGACTGTAAATGAATCACATCTACAAACTTAAATTATACATATAAATTATGAAATTTAATTGTTTATGGAAGAGGCTCTCATCTTATTAAGTATCATGATTAGTGATGTTTTTGTCCACAAAATAGAGCTTTCAAGACTTACTTTGATTTATACTGAACTCATGAAATAACCATCTTTTATATACTACCAGTACAGAGTAGATTTTATAGCTCAAACCTAAGAAATATCATGGAATTGCTATTTTGCTCTCATCAAATGTGATCCACCAGTTCTTCCCAAAGCTATAAATATTCACTTCTACTTGTATTTGCTTCTTCATCTGGAAAATGGATTAATCAAAAAATGTCCTCTTGGAGCTTTATGGAGAACTTTATGTAGCTCTTCATAAAATGAATAATGGAAATTGTGCAGCGTTCACTGGCAGACCATTTGCTTTCATATTAAGGGAAGGAGTAGTGCACAATTAATTGACCAAGTATAAAATTCATTAGTTGCTTAAAATTTTTTAATTCACTCTGTGACTCTGTTTGCCCACTAAGTACAAAGCTATGGTAATGATTTTCCTAAATTATTGTTGTAGACTATAATTCTCAACCTTTTAGAAGGTTGAAAGAAACTATAGTAGATGACTCAACTTTGATAAAATCATACATTATCTAAGAGAATTTTTTCCAAATTCATATTTACTCAACCGCATTTGCTAGGTTCTTCTATGTCTGATAGAAAACTAGAGTAGATATGTTTATGTGGACTTTTGTCACTCGGGGGACTCTATGCTTCATAACTGAGCCTCTTCTAACACAGAATCTAACCATCAAAGAGCTGTTTAAATCCTGTTGCTTCATAGGAGTCTTAAAAGGTTGCAACCCAGAACAACATATATCCAGTTTACAGAAAGCTTAAAAATAAAAAACATTTTTATAATTCATCTCCTCTACTTCTGGGTGTTACAACATCTTCCCAGGCCTATTATTATGACAAATTATTTTAATATACACTTCCAAATATGCACATTTAATGACAAGATAATATGAGCTGACCACAGTTATTGAGATAGAGGAACCATCAATATTTTCAAGGATAAAATCAGTAATTTATACCACATTCTCTTACAATTAGTTTTTTAAACGTGGGAATGCCTTCAAACTATGACCAAATACTGAACAAACTATTCTTTGTGAGATTATGATTTAAGTCACTGCATATCTGAAAGTGCAGAGTTATTAATCACAAATTGGAAAAGAGGAAAGCAGTAGTTTTGCTTAAGATTTTATTTCATAGAAATGCATTTTTCCCTTTTATATATATTTTGAGGTAGGAAGAAAGGGCAAATAAAAGAAATAGTGAAATTGACTAGATTGTACCTTATTCATTTACTTTCACAAAACCAATTTATTGCTAGATTGCATCTTACTTTATGCTATTGTTTATTCTACCAGAAAAAAACTTCTTTAAATCTAAAATATAGTCATTTTCATCTTTTACTCCAATGCACATTTTGTTGGTGGTGGTGGTAGTTTTGGTACTGGGGATTGAATCCAGGGACATTTTACCTCTGAGCTACACTCCCAGCCCTTTTTATGTTTTAATAAAACAGGGTCTCATCAAGTTGCTGAGGGTCTTGCTAAATTTCTGAGGCTGGCCTAGAACCTGTGATCCTCCTATCTCAGCCTCCCAAGTACTGGGATTACAGACGTGTGCCACCATGCCTGGTTTAATGCATCTTACTGCCTAGTATACACCAAACTGTGTGCAAGAATCCAGAGAAATTAAACATGGTAACATAATCCTCAGTGGGCTAACATGCAATTGACATTTTCTTTACTTTTTCATTGTTATGTCTTTAAATTCAAAATCTACAAACCAAAATCTTCAAAGCCAGTAAAATATTAAGTTTAAAAATGGTTCCACAAGTTATTGCTAGAAGAGCTTAGTTGACTCATAGAAGAACAAAATAGCATAGTGTTGATGATTTTTTGAAATCCAATTATAGAACTGTCTAGTATTGGCCACAGTCCTGAGGTTGGAGAGACTAGCCATGCTCATGCGTTTACTAGCGCCAAGGCTGAGCTCAGACTCCTACTGTCCCACTGCGGGTATTAAGCTGAAGGAAGGTGGCAGTTCCACTTCCCTGGGACTGGCTTGACGGAAAAGCCACTAACAAGACACACTGAAAGCAGTCTTGCACACAGCATTTAACCTCTAGCAAAGACAACACCCTCCCCGCTCAAAGACACACAGTTAACTCGATGCTCGGGACAGGTCTCTGGCATCGCTTTCAGGGATGCCCAAAACTCTCTCTCCATTTTTCAGCCCCAATGCTTTTCCTTTCTTCTAGCTGACATGGAATAATTATACCAATGTATGGGGTACAACATGATGTGCTGATACATGTCTACACTGTGGAATGATCGGATCAGGGCAATTAGCATATCTGTGAGTGATGGAAACATTTACCTTGTCTTTGTGGAGAAACACTCATAATCCTCTCTTGTAGCCAATTTGAAATATACAATAAGTACATTATTAACTATAGTCACCATAGTGTGCTCTAGTCCACCATAACCTATTTCTCCCATCTAACTACAACTATGTACTCACTAACCAACCTCTCTACATCTCCCCTCCCTTCTTCCTCCCCAGTCTCTGGTAATCACTATTTGACTCTCTACTTCTGTGAGTTCAATTTTTTTTTTAGATGCTACATGAGAGTGATCATGTGGTACCTGTCCTTCTGCGCCTGGCTTATTTCACTAAGATAATGTCTTCTAGGTTCATCTATGTTGTCATGAAAGATTACATTTGATCTTTTTATGGTTGAATATTATCCCACTGCGTATATATATCAAGTTTTCTTTAGTCACCAACTTGGTGGACAGCTAGGTTGATTTCATATCTTGGGAATAATATTGTAATAAACGTGGGGGGGAGTGCAGGTATCATGTCAACATATTGATTTCATTTCCTTTAAGTACATGCCTAGTATTGAAATTGCTGGGTCATACGGTAGTACTATTTTTAATTTTGAGGAATCTCCATGCTGTTTTTGACAATCACTGTAGTAATTTACATTCCCACTAATAATGTGTAAGGGTTCTCTTTTCTCCAAAACACCATTCATTCATTCGTTACGTTCCAATATTTATTGAACATCTGCTACAAGCCAGGCATTATGCCAGGTGCTGTGGATGTTACAGCAACAAAGGTAGAAAGGACCCTACCTTCATGGAATTTAAACTATGGCAAAGACTGAGGAGAGCTTGGAAGGAAAGAGGACAAACCTACTCTTTACCTCTCTCCCTTGGCAGCACCTCAACATGACCACATTGTAATAAAGTCTCCCATTAAAGGTTTACCTCTCATAAAGCCTCATGTTGAGGTCTTTCTACTACCACTCAATGAATTTGATTGCACCCATCTTTTTTCCCTAACATGATAGCAAACTCCTGGAGGTCAGGAACCCTACATCACAGGAATTTTTATAACCTTCTCTAATGCCAATTGACTAGTGTTTCACATTGACTGAGCAATTTCCTGCAAAACAGTGAAGACTGCATTCACTCCCAGGTAGAAGCAGCAGCCAAAGGAAGTTACAACACCCAGAACACTCTGAAGATAAAAGTTCTCAGTAGAGAAGAGTGGCTGTGGGTGGTTACATTAGTGGTGCACCCGCACAACAGACATTTCACAGGCACCAGAGCTGTGGATCCTTTCTTGCAGCCTTGCTCCCTGGCCCCCACCTCCACACACTTCATGCATGTAAGAAATCAGTAAGACCTGCTTTGAGGACGTTCTAGAAGATGAACATATCCTAGATTTAAAATCTCTCTCCCCAGAGGGTCTTGGGAAGGCATCTGGAAGCCTTGTCTTATTCCTGCTCTGAGTTCAGAAAGCCTCTTTTAACATATAAATGCTGAAACTAAAGGGTCATATGTTTTCTCTCGTAGTTGGAATCTAGAGAGAAATTGGGAAACTAAAGAAACTCCAGATAAAGGAGAAGAAACCCCAGTGGAGCGATGGAGGGGCCTAGAGAAGGGAGGTGTGTGTGTGTGTGGGGGGGGAGACTTGATGAAGGAAACAATTAAAATAATACAATATAAGCTGGGCGTGGTGGCGCACGCTTGTAATCCCAGTACTTTGGGAGGCAGAGACTGGAGGATCCGTGTTCATGGCCAGCCTCAGCTCTCTCTCTCTCTCTCTCTCTCTCTCTCTCTCTCTCTCTCTGTCTCTATCTATCTATCTATCTACTTAGTGAGGCCCTCCGCAACTTCATGAGACCCGGTTTCAAAATACAGTATAAAAATAGGGCCGGGGGTGTAGCGCGGAGGTAGAACGCCCCTGGGTTCAATCCCTGGTACCGCAAAAAAAAAAAGATATGATTATCAGATTATTAATGTTGGAGGCATCATAGATGTTGAGTTAGTAGAAACAGAATGCCTTAATGTAGTGGATTTTCACAATGGGGGTGCAATAGGAAGATGCAAGAAAACTAAGAAGGGAAAGTTTCAGAGTTTTGATCATTTTGTAAACACAGAACAAGGTGATCCACCAACACAGTCGGAGATTAATTAACCAAATGGAGCAGAGAGCCTGCCTTCCTGTGCTGGTGATATCATATCGAGCAAAGCCACATGTGGAGCAAACGAGGGACAAATGGGGACAGAGCAACAAGCAGATGGGCTCAGTCCACCTTGGGAGAAGTTGTAGGTGGAACTGGGAGGACAGTTATACAACAGAAGAAGGCTGGGACCTGCAGGGACACCCTTGACCACACTGCTGTGTGAGCTTCAGATCGTGGCTTCTACAAATCCAGCAGCATAAGTAAAATAGGGGTTTGGGAATCCACATTGCCCCAGCTCCTCCACTGGGCCTCAGATTGCAAGAAGAACCTTGGGCTTGTAAGTAATTGCCTGTGCTACTGGCCCCTCTCACAGCTGGGAACCTAGATCATCTCTTGCTCCCATCAAAGAGGATGGAATTTGCTCAAAGAGAGTGTGTGGGGCCCTGGGGAGTGGGGTGGTATCAACAAGGACAGTCCCCAGGCCCGTTCAATCCGCCTTCAGATAGAAAAAGCACTTGCTGCTGCCAGCCATTGTTTTGACATACTCTGGTCCCAGGTTTGAAGTATAAGTTATGAAGAAAATACTGAGCGCCTAGTAGATGCTAAAATAAACTTGGTCCTTAGATTTTATCCTTTCTGATCACTGCTATCTGACAGCCCAGAGCCCAGAGTCCTTATGAGAACCACAAAGCTTGAAGTGGCCCCATTGTGTCAACACTCAGTGTCTCATTACAAAATAATTTCCTAAGACAGAGACGATCTTTACTGTCAGACCTGAATGTAAAATGTTCAGGGCGGTGATCACAGATGGAGATATTTATTAAATTTCCACTTAATTTGGGGCACTTATTGGATCTCACTGAAAGATGTTTTGTTTCTCTGAGTTTATTCATCTACTTATGGTAACAGGTTTTTGCATCAAAGCTGCTCATATTTGTTCCAATGGAGGATGGGAATTGGTTCTAGGGTTTCTAAAAATTTATCACCACATTAAAAGAGGAAGGTGGCATCACCATACAAAATCTCACCAGAGCAGAAAACAACCTATAATGTACCCAGACCTGTGCTACATCACTAATGCCATTAAATGTCCTGTGATAGAGCAGAGTCGGGGCACTTTCCAACTAAGGACTTAAAAGAGTTTTCAAATTATGAAAATCCCAAAATAGTCCTAAGAGTAACAGCATTATATTCTTCTATTCATAGAGTAACAGCGTTGTATTCATATTCATAGAGTAACAGTGTTATATCCATATTCATATTCTCTCTCCCTGTCTCCCCCTCTCCCTCTCCTTCTCCCTCTGCAGTACTAGGGATGAGCCCACGGGCACTCTGCCACTGAGCTACATTCCCAGCCCTTTTTATTTATATTTTGAAACAGTCTCACTGAATTCCCCAGGCTGACGGTTCCTCTGTGGCAGCCTCCTAAGTTGCCTGGATTACAGACATGAGCCACCACATCTGTCTCTGTGTTATTACTTCTAAAAACCTTTGCAACACAACCTATTTAGGTCATCCTGAATCATATATATATGTATATATATATATATGTGTGTGTGTGTGTGTGTGTGTGTGTGTGTGTATACACATATATATATATATATATGTAATTTCCATTCTACTATTTTCTTTTCCAGTATGAGTTAAGACAGCAGGATAAAATAAATAACCATGAATAAATTGAACTTCACTTAATTAATTCAAGATTAACATTAAATATTAATGAGCCTGAAGGTGTTATGCTGAATTTAGCAGCAACAATCACTCTGAATGTGTGGAGAAGCCCGCTCCAGTTACACAAACATTATGGGCTTTCTGCATATAAATGTGTCATGTTTTTCTTAATCGTTTTGTCTAAAGTGCATAAACGTATCATGATTTTTGCCTTCTCTTGTAATATTACACATGGACTTTTTACAGAAAGATATTGGACCCCAAATCACAATAAAAATAATGTTTCCATGCTAATATCCGACCACCAGATTGGCAAAATTAAGAAGGCTTGTGACACTAAGTGACGGCCAGGATTTTGAACACTAGGGACTCTCATAAGCTTCCAGTGGGAGTCTAAATTGGCACGGCTGCTTTGCAAAACAGCTGGGCGTTATCTTCCAAATCTGGCACGCTGCAGAGTTCAACCTCCTGCATATATTTATCATGAGGTATGCATAAGAATGTGTGTGGCTGCCTGGCTGTGAGTAGCAAAAAGAAACAAACAAAAAGCCAACTCTTAAGCAAATGTACAACAAGGAGAGAACGGATGAACAAATCGTGGAATGGTCATAAACTGCGACTGGTACAACATGGGAAATACATTCGCTGTGTACATCAGCATGCCTGGGTCTTCAAAACATCATGTTAAATTTTCCAAAAGCTTGTTGCAGAAGAATAGAAATATTTTGCTGCTATTTTAATGAAGCCAAACACAATCCCCCTTCAAATACAAATAATGACAAAAGAATAAATCAGAAAACCAAAAGAATGACAGCAGAATAAAGTTCAGGAGAGATGGTTCTTGCGGAGGTCAGAGGGGGCTGAGCTTAGGTAGCAGAGGACACATGGCATCTCGTTGTTGGTGCTGATGTTGTCTGCAGATGGATGGCATGCTCGTGGTATTTGTTGAATCCAGAAGGAAACATTAAAAGGTTAAATGTATTTTTAAATACAACACTTTAAACCTAAGTATTTCTTTTAAGGAATGTCTATTTTATAACTGAAAAAAATAATATTCACTTTCCCAAATTAAGAGCTTTCAGCTCCAGTTCTGATGCAACCATTAATAACTCTGTGACCTTGGACAAGTTATTTGATCTTTCTGGGGATCTTCTTTCTCTAATCTTAAAATACAGGTTTTAGGTAAGCAATGCTTTAGGTCTTTTCTAGGGAATATTCATGTTTATGTGTGTGTATGTGCATGTGTTTGCCATTCAAATGTTTTCTCTTGTTTGCATAGTTTTTTTGTTTTATGTTTTTCAGATTTATTGAGGGATAATTGACCAAACCCAAAAATTGCACATATTTACATGGAAGCGCCGTCCAAGTTGCTGGTCCTGCACATGATGCAGGGGTGGCTGGCAGGGACTGGTGTGGTGTACCCCAACCTAGATTCCCCAGGGGCGGCAGGTCGTGGGGTCAGGCCTTGGGGACAGGACTGAATGTGACTCTCCATGAGAGCCACTACGTTTGGTAATTTAAACCTTCTTTCATAAGCATACAGTACAACCGAAGAAAACAACCAGGCAGGAGAAACCTGAAGCTGTGTTTGGGTCACTAAGAATCCTAGGACGAAGTCGGGGATCACTACTCAACCATACATGCTAAGAGTACTACGAAGATGTGGGCTCCGCACCTGGACCAAGAATGCTGTGAGATGGACTGGGAAGGCCCTGAATAGCTACCATGAAAGCCGATGATACAAAAATCATTCATGTTATACCTAACTGAAATGGAGTCCAGAGGCCATGAGTTGGGTACACCTGTTTCAAAAACATGTCTGGCAGGACCAGTCCAAAACTCCAAGGATCCAGCTTGAACTCCAAGGTTACAAATCCTACCTGGCAGTACTGATACTGACCAATCAGAACATGTCAGCTCTTGGATGAACCCAACGAAGGTTTCTTCTCTGAACTCATGATGGTATTATCTAGCAACTGTACCCAGAATCTGAGGATATGGGAAAATCATGTTAGTTCTGACCCATGCAACTTTTAGGCTGGGGTATAGACGTGTGTGGGTATCTGTTGACAGCTATTGTAAATTAGCACTTATTATACTAAAAAGTCTTTATAACTGACTTAGTCATTTGCCATTTTGCAGCCTGTGTACTGAAATAAAAACATCCTGTGGAGGAAAATGACTTTAGATTATGAACTCTATTCAAGTAATTGTTTAAAAGGAATTCTGTTCTGGAAAAAGGCAATTAAGAATGTAAAAGTCAGAACTGTCCTCTCTGAGGCGAAATGTATGTCTTGGCTTAAGAGAGATACAGTATATTAATCACATCTCATCAGTACTGCTTATTTCTTGGAAGAGGAGAATTCTGGCTTTCTCAAAGTAAAATAATGTTAATCTATGAGTAGCTCTATTTTCTGCATTTTTTAAATTTTAGCCTTTGAGAAAACTGGTAATTATCAAGACATTCTGCATTTTTAACTTAATTTTATAGAGTTCTCTCATGATCATTGTCTCTATGTAGAATACCACCTACTGGATATAATAATTTTTATACTTATGAATGCTGTCATTTACTTAGAAGAGTAACATTAGAATTTAAAACTAGGGATAAAATTTCCAAATAGTGTAATACCTTGGAATCAGTTTATTCTTATGCTAAGTAGAAAAGTGAGATAGTTAAACTTATAAAATTATTTGCTAATCATATAGATACTATTTTACTCCATTTTTTGTATTAAAGTGGCAATGATGCTTTACGCTCTTTGTGTAAAGAGTGTAAACAAACAAGTTCAAGGCCAAAATTAAATTTTCAAATTGCTTTTAAGGAACAGTCTTGTAAGGCAACAGTCAAGTCATAATTCATAAATGATAAAGAAAGGCTCAAAATTTGGAAAAATTTTGTTCGGTACAGTGGTAATTGGATGAAATGGATAAGCTATGTCAAAACAAGAATGGGCTATAATAAAAAGTAAGATGCTAGAAATATTTACTTCAGTTAAGTAGTATAAGAGGAATTTTTATTACCAAACATGGCTTTTATAAGTGCATGGTCCGGTAACTTTATTCACTATCAATACTGTATACTTATTCAACTCAGGAACATTATTACCTCTGATAATAAACTTTAAGTTAGAAAAAATTATCCAATCACTCCAATTTAAGACCAAAAGTAGATATTGAAATGCATTTGACTCTTTTTACTTAAAATTATATTTACTATATATGATGTTTTGATATATATAATTCACATTTTGAAATTATTACAATAATAATGCAAATGAACATATTACCTTGCATAGTTATTTTGTGTGCATGTGTCTGTGTGTGATGAGAACATTTAAGATAGACTGTCTTAGCAATTTTCAAGTAGACAGTACGTTATTAAATGTAGTCACCATGCTGTACAGCAGATCTCTAGAACTTATCCACCCCAACTGAAACTTTGACCCTTTGACCACCTTCTCCCTATTGCACCCTTCTATAAAGCTTTGAGTCTTCTAAGGTAAAATCCAGTCCACCGGAACTCAATTCTTAAAAGCAGGCCCTCATGAATTTAATCAAACACAACCTATCCACATACATGTCTTTAAAAAACAAATAAACCCCGCTAGGTTATTTACCTATAGTACAATGTTAAGTCCCTTCTTTTCCTGAGCTCTGTCACCCTAGGACTTAAAGTTTTCAGCAGCCACACAAGGTGCGCTTCCCCCCTGGGAACTGAACAAAGCCAGGTGGAGATCTGTCCCCATACACTTTGAGCTAAAATTTGACTTTCAAATCAAAGTGGTGTGCAATGTTATACAATCAAAATAAGACTGGACTAGACATTAGAGCCTGCTCCTGGTCTCGGCGTCAACATTTAAGTAGTTAGTGGGATCACTGTGGTTAAGTCATTTAATTCCTAGCCTCAATTTATTCATCCGTAATAAGGTGCTAGAAATGGACTAATGATCTTTGGGAACATTTTTCTGTTTCCACATAAAATAATTCTACCTAATTTAAGTTTTCTCTTGGGAGCTGTTATTGTCCTAATAATCAACTACAACAAAAAGAGTTCAATCATCTTGCAGAAATTGGTTACCCATACCAAACTTCTAAAAACCACTTAATTCTACCAGGCTTTGTTGTTGAAGAGATTAAGGGCAGGTGGATACACACACTGTGGAGGTATATTTTAATAACCTATTTCACTTGTCCTGTAGTTTCCTCACTCAGCCTCTGAGCCTGAGCCTGGGTATAAACTTCTCCTATAAAACCCAACCCAAAAGGTACCTCTTTCATAAAGCCTTCTCCCTCCTCTATTCTATTTTATGAATGAAACCCTGTTCTTTAATCCTAGACCACTCCACCCCTACACAATGGCATTTTCTTCTGATGCTTCATGTCATAGACTCTCATCTCCATGTCTCCCTAACGGGAATACTATGCTCTGTCTGAATTCTTCAGTCCACAAGCATACTGGGATGGTTGTTTTTGTTTTGTATTATTTGTACTGGGGATTGAACACAGAGGCATTCTACCTCCAAGTTACACCCCAGCCCTTTTTATTTTTTTATTTTGAAACAGGGTCTCAGTAGGTTGTTGAGGGTCTCACTAAGTTGCTGAGGCTGTCCTCAAACCAGCAATTCCCTGTCTCAGCCTCCCTAGTTCTGGGGTTACAGGTGTGTGCCATCATGCCTGGCTCAGAATGGTTATTTTAGATTATTAAATGTTGTGCTTGTTTAAGCAGCCAAAGGCAACTGATACACTACCTTTTCTTTTCTCTTGCTTTGATTTTTTTTAAGCTCTACTCTTTGTTTCCTGAACTTTCTTTCCTAACCCCTCTTTCTCCTTGCATCTGCTCAAATTATGGAAACAGTCTGCACACCCCTGTCTCCTCCCTGTGCCGCCGGGACTCCCTCACCCAGGCCACCCACCTTGGGTCCCACGTGCTTCCTATTTGTTCCAATTCTATCCTCCAGTGTTGCCAACTCTCACCTCCCCTGGAGGAGAATGCTCTGCTGCTGGTCCTGCAAAAGGCTCACTCTGACCAATCGGGTCACGGAGAGGGAACATGGTGGCCATGTTCTGCAATGTGCTGTAACAAGTGTGCAGGACACCCTGCTGGAACCGAGAGGAAGGCCTGTGTACATCCTCGCAGGGAAGCTGCTGGCAGCCTCTAGCTGTCCTTGAAGAAAGTTTAGAGGTCTGCCAAGCAGAAAATGATGTAAGGACATCCCGAGGGGAAGACACGATGGCATCGTAACACATGGTGTTGCATAGGAAATGCCAAATAAGCAGCCTGACACATCAACACACGACGCTGAGGATCATTAAGACTTAAGGTTGGAAAGTTATATTTGACCAGGTCATAAGACACTTTGAATGCCATAGTCACAAACATTACAAACTTGAAATTTATCTTTTTTTTTGTGGTATTGGGGAGTGCATCCAGGGGGGCATTCTACCTCTGAGCTACACCCCCAGCTTATTTTATCTTTTATTTTGAAACGGTCTCGCTAAGTTGCTAAGAGCCTCACCAAATTGCTGAGGCTGGCCTCAAACTTGCAATCCTTCTGTCTCAGCCTCCCAAGTACTGTACTGGGGTTACAGGTGTGCATCACCATTCCTGGCTGAAATTTGTGTGTGTGTGTGTGTGTGTGTGTGTGTGTGTGCTAGGGATTGAACCCAGAGGCATCCTACCTCTAAGCTACACCCCTACCCCCCCCCTTTTTTATTTTGAAACACAATCTTGCTAAGTTACCACATGCTGGCCTCACCTCAAATCTGAGATTCTCCTGTCTTGACTTCCCAAGCACTGGGAATCGAGGAGTGTGCAGTCACGCCCGGATTAAAACTACCTTATAGGTCATGAAGAGCTAGACTTCAAATGATTTAATTTGGGAACTTAGCTAATATTTAAAGATGATTTATCAAATATAACTTCAGGACACAGTTTGGAGGTTAAACTGAATACTGAATGAGAAGTAAGGGGCTCTTGGATTTGCAGAGAAACAAGTTGTGAAGGTATCAACTAGGCTAGAAATTCCCGAGCTGTGGATGAGAAGTTCACATAAGAGAAAGCTAGGCAGTTGGTAAATTTTTGTGTGTGCATGTATGTGGTACTGGGGATTGAACCCAGGGGTGTTCTACCTCTGAGATACACCCCCAGCTCTGTTTTCTTTTTTATTTTGATACAGAGTCTTACTAAGTTGCTGAGGCTGGCCGTAAACCTGTGATCCTCCTGCCTCAGCCTGCCAAGTACTAAGATTACAGGCATGGGCTACCAGGCTGGGCAGTTAGTACATTTTGATGAGTTGATGCAAGAAAGTAAAAGCACAGGCTGCCTCTCAAGCTTCTGTCTTGAGCAATCACAAAGAGAAGATACGCGAAATAGAAAATACAGTCATGTAAAATACTAGCATAAAATTCTCCATCATGGAGAGAATATATTACAGCAAAATGAGAAGGCAAAGGATGGGCATGAGGAAAGACAATTCCTAAAATCCCAGAAAATAACAGTCAAGGTAGAAGAGAGGGGAGACAGAAGTAGACAAGTGAAGCTGGTAACAGAAGAGGAGGTGGCATTCAGTCCTAGCTCGATCCCCACACCAACCGAGGGAGAATGTTCATGTAAAATCGCCATGATTTAGCGGCATCCATAATTTAACTTTGAGAAGACTTTTGGTATATTTGAGTGAATTGCTCCAGATGTTCTATAAACTCATAGCTCTTTAATCATAGTAATAAAACCACTCTGCAAAAATGTAATTCTGGGGAGATAAAAGCTGCCCAGGTTCTGAAGTTTTCCTCTTACTTCCCTCTCCCAGCATATGAGGAGCTTAAACAGCGTAGCACCAAAGCCAGGCTAACACAGGCTACAAATCCAGGAGGGGCATGGGACCAGGACAAAAGAGGACAGGCCGTGAATGTAGGAAGAGCTTACAGAGGAACTGAGTGCTCAAAACTGAGTCCGTGCCCCCAGGGTGCATAAATTAGACAAGTTTGTTTAAAAACCAGTAGACCTGAGGATAAGTAGCCAGAATTATCACCAATGAAACTCAAAATACACAAGATCATTTAGATCATATAAGGGGAAGGTTAGAAGCTCAGAGAAACAGTTTCTCCAAGTAGGGAGGGGTTGAAAGTTTCTAGGAAAGAGATCTAGAAAACAGTCGTGGTCATGTTAGGTAGATATTAGTCAAAATCTCTTACTAAAATCAATAATGTTTTATTTATTGTTTTCTCTTATGAGAAAAGTCAATTTCCAAGCATGATTGCCTGGGAGCTAGAGGCAAAGACATATAAAAATAAGAACCTAAAAGCCAGTAATTCAGAGACTTTGGTGTTCATCATAATCACCCGGAGAACTTGTTAAAACATTGATTTCTGCCCTACCCCCAAGAGCTTCTCACTTCCTTATGAACCGGGACCTGAGAACCTGCATTTCTCTAAATCCCCAGGTGGAGTGAGGCCGCTGATCCAGGAACCACATTTTGAGAACCACTACTACCCGTCATGGGGTTTTGTCATGGGGTCTTCTCCCTGGATGCAAAGCAGAGGCACGGCGCCAGCTCTGTGAACACACGCATGCCTGAGCCCATCAGACGGGGCAGTCCAGGATGCAGCCTGAGATCTGTATTTTTTTAATGTTCCCTAGGCGATTCACGGTGCAGATGAGATTGAGAATCACTGATGCATGTGAAAGTAAAGTTAAATGGTGACAGATGAGTTCCTTTTTGGACTCGGCAGGACATCTTTCTGAAGGTGAGCCGACTCCTCTCTTTAAAGCTACCAGCAGATATTTTGCAATGGAGTAATATAGCGGTAATGGTGGACCAGGGCACATTACTTACATTTCCTGCTAGAGTCTTACCTACACCAATAAAGTATATGGGTAATGTCATTGTTAGTGTACAAAGTGTCCTAGAAGGTTTAATTTATCTTCTGGAAATCAGGGGGCAATCTCTAAAAATAGAAAGAAGACTGGTTTTCTCTATGCCACCAGGATGATTTTTCCAAAACAATGATCGAGCAAGAGGAAAATCCCATAAATGCCAAGGAATGACCGGGCTCTAGGAATAGACAGGTTGGCTCATTTCTGAAACTATAAGAAGAACATCAACTGACTCCCACATTGACAAAAATTTTAGAGAGAGGGAAAATAATCAAGTGCCTTTTAACATGCTAGCCAAATGGGACACCCGAATGTGGAGGTAATATTATAGGTCTCTTTTGGATTTTTCAGAATTACTAAGTAAGTGATCAGTTAAGAACAACCAAATGAGCCGGGCGTGGTGGCGCACACTTGTAATCCCAGTACTTGGGAGGCGGAGACTGGAGGATCCCCTGTACCGCAAAAAAAAAAAGAACAACCGAATGTATTATACTTGTATGACTTTGGTTTTATTTACCAATCTCCCTCTCTTTAGTAGTAAATTTGACTTTAAAAAAGATTATACACTGAAATGGCAGTTCTGCCTGCTCTGACAATCTTTGCATTGTTTAGTTAATAAAGTTAGAGGATATGCTAAGATAGATAAACAAGAAGAAACTTAGAAAGAGTATTTATTTGTTTTACCAAGGCTGATATTTTTCATCAAATAATGGACTATCCCCATCCCATCAGAAAACAACTTGAGAGCCTCCACTAAATCTTTGAAGTTTCTACAATGTCACCCCTGGATCCCACACAGGTCTCCTGTACTTATTATAATATATTTCCAAAGTTTGTTTACATGCTGGTCCCTGGCAATTTTGTACCTTGGTATCAAACAAAATGCATGGCAAATAAAGGATCAATACAAGTTTTGGAAATAATCGACTGATGCTCTTATTAGATATAAGTCCTACTTTTTTTCTTTTTTTGCAGTACTCGGGATTGAACCCAGGGGCATTCTACCTCCGAGATACACCCCCAGCCCTATTTTTTATTCTTTATTTTGAAACTGGGTCTCACGAAGTTGCAAGGGCCTCACTAAGTAGCTGAGGCTGGCCACGAACCCGGATCCTCTGGTCTCAGCCTCCCAAGTACTGGGATTACAAGCATGCACCACCACGCCCGGTTCTACTTTTTTTTTTTTTTTTTTTTGGTGTGGTTCTGGGGATTGAACCCAGAGGCATTCTACCTTTGAGCTACACCCCTGGCCCTATTTTTATTTTGAAATCAGGTCTCACTAAGTTGCTGAGGCTGGCCTTGAACCTGTGATCCTCCTGTTTCAGACTCCCAAGTATTGGGATTACAGGCATGTGCCACCATACCTGGTTTGGTCCTATGTTATTTTAACTCCTTAAAATATCATTTTGGTAATCACACTTCAGGCCATGATGTTTTGGTTCATAACTTTTATTCATTCTTACTATATGTAACTATATTATGTATATATATTTCAGATTACTTGAAGCTTGACTCTGCCAATACATTAAAAAAATCTGATTCCAGAAATGTTGAAGAGTAATGTAGATTTTAATGTAGAATTTAAACCCAACACGTGACATAGAAATGTCCACAAATCCTTCTTAGACACTTTTTAAACCCGATTTTTTTCAACCGAGAGCAACAGTTTACAATCTCTCATGCTTGCTTCTAGTGCTTGATCAGTTGCCCCCAACCGCACCCCATCACCCTCACTCCCCCCACTCACTTCTTCCTTCATCTCCAACCACGGTCTCCTACAGTATATTCCAAAGTCCTCTGGAGACCTGCCGCGTATCTTCTCCTCTGCCTGGAACACTTACTCCTGACCTCGTTTCCATACTCAATCCTCCTTCAGACTGCAACATTTCAAAGTTCAAATGCTGGACCCCTTCTCTACTCATGAGTGCAACCATAAGATTTGTAAAGTCACTCAACTCTAGTGTTTACTTCGCATATCACCGAAACCTCCAAGAAACACCATGCTCATCTGAAATTACAGTTCAAAGGATATCAGCATTTTGTGGGAAACCTCAAGATCACCTGCCGGTGCCTGTCAGCTGATGCATGGTAACCTTGACCTGAGAAAGGAGTGCAGTCCCTGCCACACGGCACTGTTGGTAGCCACATAGTCTTGGGAGAGGAATAGCTTTGTATGAATTGACTTACAAGGCTCTGGAAAGATCCACTGCATGCTTCCTCCCTACCCTCGGCATTCCTTTGACATCCCTGCCTCCCACCTCTGAGAAATCTGCCCACTGAGTTGAGTGACCCTGCTCAGGCTACACAGCACTCTGGGGCCTCTCATCACCCCACAGCCCTCAGTGGCCTAAGTCCTATTGTGTCGTTCTCACTAGCCTGTGAGTTCACCGAAACAGGAGGATGCCGTTTCCACTGGTGAATTCCCAGCATTTATTAAGCACCGACATATCTGCAGAACTCAGACTTAAAAACAAAGTTTTATTTGTCGGTAGTATTGGGGATTGAGCCCAGGAGCATTCTACCTCTGAGCTACACCCCCAGTCCTATTTTATTTTTTATATTTGGAAATAGGGTCTTGCTAAGTTGTGGAGGGCCTAAGTTGCTGAGGCTGGCAGTGAACCTGTGAACCTCCTGTCTCAGTCTCCCAAGTACTGGGATTACAAGTATATGCCACCATGCCCACCTACAACAAAGCTTTAAAACTGACAGCTTCAAACCAGATGTGGTGGTGTGTGCCTGTAATCCCAGTACTTGGAAGGGTGAGCAGAAGGATCACAGGTTCAAGGCCAGCCAACTTAGCTAGACCATGTTTCAAAATAAAAAATAAAATAGGGCTAGGGTGTAGCTCAGAGGTAGAATGCCCTGAGTTCAATCCCTAGCTCCCCCAAAGAAAAACAATTTGAAATTTTCATCTAATAGTTATTTAAAACTTTAAATCAAAACATAGCTACTTGGCCGGGCGTGGTGGCGCACGCTTGTAATCCCAGTACTTGGGAGGTGGAGACCGGAGGATCCGGGTTCGCGGCCAGCCTCAGCTACTTAGTGAGGCCCTCCGCAACTTCGTGAGACCCAGTTTCAAAATAAAATATAAAAAATAGGGCCGGGGGTGTATCTCAGAGGTAGAATGCCCCTGGGTTCAATCCCTGGTACCACAAAAAACCAAACCAAACAAACAAACAAAAAAACATAGCTACTTGTTATTATTAGCAAGAAATTTAAATTATTGAGATTTATCATCTCACATTCATTTTTTGGAAATATGTTTATTAAAAAACAATATTTAACAAATATTTATTAGGAAACTATGCTAAACAGGGTACCAAGAAAGAGAATAATGGGGACAAGATAAACCCCCTCATAAAGGGTAGTCCAGAGCAGCACCGGTAAGAACCTGCATGCAAAAGACGAGTAGGGATGGCTGGGGCGAAATCCAGCCAGATGAAACAAAGTACCTTAGAAAGCATTACTTATCCACCAGGCACAGTGGTGCACGCCTGTAATCCCAGTACTTGGGAGGCTGAGACAAGAGGATTGCAGGTTTGAGGCCAGCCTCAACAACTCAGTGAGACCCTGTTTCAAAATAAAAATTAAAAAGGCTAGGAGTGTAGCTTGGAGGCAGAATTCCCCTGGGTTCAATCTCTGTACCAAATATATAATATATGATATATAATATATAATATATGATATATGATATATGATATATGATATATAATATATATAAATATTGAGAGAGAGCGAGAGAGAGAAATCGATATAGATATAGATATATACATATAATTAGTTTTTACATCTCACATGACTATGATGTGAACTACTGTATTTCAATTATATAATTTCTAGTAAAACTTTTTTTTTGCGGTACTGGGGATTGAACCCAGGAGCATTCTACCTCCGAGCTACACCCCCAGCCCTATTTTTTATTCTTTATTTTGAAACAGGGTCTCACTAAGTTGCAGAGGCCTCACTAAGTAGCTGAGGCTGGCCGCGAACCCGGATCCTCCGGTCTCAGCCTCCCAAGTACTGGGATTACAAGTGTGCACCACCACGCCCAGCTCGTAAAACATTTTTGATGCATGTACATTCAGAACATGTATAAACAAATTAATTTTAAGAACATATCCAATATAAATAAATTGAATTTGAATTTCATTGTAGAGCACTGTAGACTAAAAAATGGTTAAGTAAAGGCTTAACCTTGGGTGAGGTCTTTTCTATCTTCAACTTAGTAAGGAATACTAAGGAATACTAAGTAAGGAATTAGTATTCCTTACTTAGAACATTTCTTTGACTAACACCTGTCTAGAACTTTCACTTAGTTTTTGTCCTAAGTCAACTAAACATTCAAATTTATTTTGAGTCAGGAATGTAAGGTGATTCAGAACTAAACAAAAGCATTAGAAATAACCTTCACCAATAAAAGTATATAAAAAAGAAATAACCTTCATAGAAACCCAGTAAGACAGAGTTAAGACATTTAACTTATAAAACGTGTTTGTCATCTGTGGCACTGAAATGACATCAAGGACGTGATAAAGATCACTCACTGCTCTATCAGTTTTATATGCATCTGTCTTCATTGAGCTTCTGTTAATTTATGTAAGTGAATCACTGGCTCTGATATTTATATGTCTGAGGCAGGAATGCTTATACATTCGACTTTAATTTTTCTTTGGGGGGAATTGGGGATTGAAACCAGGGCATTTTACCTCTGAGCTACACCCCAGCCCTTTTCATTTCTGAAACAGGGTCTCATTAAGTGCTGAGGCTGGCCTTGAACCTGCAATCCTCCTGTCTCAGACTCCCAATTACTGGGATTACAGGCATGCGCCATCATGCTTGGCTCAACTTTTCTTTTTCTTAAAAAACAAAGTTGAAAATAAACTATAGTATAGCACTCTCTAGTTGAATTATCTTGCTCTGAGTTTAGGAATAACAGAGTTGATTGACCAATGTCTATTTAAACAGATTGATGCTTCTCATTGCATCAGGTTGAATTGCAAAGAATCCTCAGAGACAATCAGCACTTTTTTTTTTTTTTTCAGATAGAAGCAAGGAGGACAATCAAACACCTTTTCCTCCCTTGCCACCAAAGTCCTTATCTGAACCGTGCAGAGTGTGCACCGGGTTTGCTGGCTGTGTTCTCTAAGTTGTGTCCTCTTGCACAAGCATCTGTGTGTTCCTTTGTCTTTGAGGTATGTGCTCCTTTGTCCTTTCAGAGAGATTACTCAACAGAAAGCACAGCGCTGGAGTGTCTCTTTCAGCGTCAGATCCTTTCTTTCCTGGAAAGAAGAGACTGATTTTCTCCAGAGCAAGCAGATGGTCGCACCCCTAGAAGGTTCCACAGAGATTCACCTCTGTCATGAAAAATTTCTGTGACATGTGGGAAGGCGCAGGTGGGAAGAAGGAGGTAAGCCATGTGCAACCTGTTTATCCTCTTTGTTCTTGATGTCATCAAAGTAGCCTGCACCCTGGAAGACCCCCTTGAAGCAGGCACTAGTAAGAAATCAAAGTAAAATTCAATAAATAAATCAGTAAATAAAAGGATCCGGGGAGACTTCTTAACACAGCTGGTGTTCTAGAACAAAACAGCTCTATACTCAGACTAGAGGATTGTGATTTTAGCAGAAGCAATTTTATTTCTATTGTGTTCTCCACATATGATGTGTATGGGAACAGTAGGAAAGAGGGAATTAAAGAGAAAATAAGGGAAGTGACACCAAAGAAACACCTTGTGGGCAGCCAAGCTGTGACGTGGAGTAAATTAACGTGAGCGGAGGGTACACCTGGTGAGCGGCTAGGGACACATTTCTGGTAGTTGTCAAATTTGCAGCATGCCAGCTTATTTGATTTCTATCGCACTTTGCATTTCTGGGTGACAATCGATGTCAAGCAATGGGTTCGGCACTAGAGGAGTATAGAGCCTACTGTCACAGACCTGTGGTCACGCAGCATCTCCGCCCATGAGCTAGTTCTGTGGCCAGAGAATTTATTATGTGAAGTATAACATCGCTTTCTACTTCAGGCGGGTGTGAATATGAGATTAACATCACGAGCTTAGCGCACAGGTAAGCACTCAATGTAATCACTATTATTAGGAAATATTCCCTCTTTACAGTCCATGATCCAGTGGGAGATCAAAGGACAGAAGCAAGTAGCTACAGCACCACGTGGTGAGCACTGTTTCTGCGGAGTTTGCAGACCACCATTAAAGGAGAAAGGACAGAAGAACTAAGAAGCAATAAAAGTAAACTCACACTGCTGACAGGGCCTTTTCAAATACTAATGCAAGGGCATTCCTAGTGAAGGTTTGAATTTTAAAAGAATGGGTAAAAAACGTTCATTTATACAGTACTCCAATCCTTCCTAATCTGGTTCTATTTTTTCCCGTTAGCTGTTATTTATTTGTAACATTCTTAAAAAAAAAAAAAAAGAATGAAGCCAGGCATAGTAGTGCACGCTTGTAATCCCAGTACTTGGGAGGCTGAGACAGCAGGACAGCAGGTTCCGGGCCAGCCTCAGCTACTTAGTGAGGCCCTCTACAACTTAATGAGACACTGTTTCAAAATAAAGAATAAAAAATAGGGCTGGAGGTGTAGCTTTGAGGTAGAAGCCCCTGGGTTCAATTCCCAGTGCCACAAAAAAAAACCACAACAATAAAAGTATGTATTATGTTTCCTCCCACTGGAATATAAGCACCACAGCTCTGCAAGGGCATGCCCTGTACCTTTTATTGTGGTTCTTATTCAAGGCTGAATTCAAAACATCTAGAATAGTGGTTGGCACAAAGCAGTTGTTCAATAAACTGCTACTAGTTGAATGAATGGATGAATGAGTTGGTAACATCATCATAATCTGATATACATAGGAAAAAAGATTTGGCAAAAATTACCTAAATTCAAAAGAATACATTTTTACCTATAACTCCTACCTAACTGGAATATGACATTAAACACCAAGACATACACGTCTTGGTTCTGGATGTGGAGCATAAAAATCACTACACTAGATTTGTCTTCCTGTATTCAAGTATTAAAAAAAGGAGAAACAATTTATATAAATAGAGCTATATAGCATTTTTTAGTGCCCACCCCTGAGTATGCTCTGTTGGTGCCTGCATCCCCTCGATGGATTCTGATCCTCTATCGAGGCAAACCACACCTGTGCAACAGGAACTGATGGTCCTGGAGCATCACCCAGCCCTCATCACTGACCCAATTCTGCAGCAAAAATGGGGATGTGTGTTCCTGGTCATAACTCAGAATTCATTTTTTCATAGATGTAGGGTCCTAAACCTTTGTCTTCCAATAGTGTGACACTGTTAGGTATGTAGAAGATGGGTCACAAGGATTCTAGGAGCAGGTAAGCCAGCCACCTGATACCATGCAGCACAATCTCAACCAGGAGATGCTGTTCAATGTCCAAAACTATGCAGCTCATATATACACCTTTGAACTGTACCTATTTGTAAATTGGGATTGCTGACCTTTAAAATGCACTCAAGCCGGGCGTGGTGGCGCACGCTTGTAATCCCAGTACTTTGGGAGGCAGAGACCAGAGGATCCGGGTTCGCGGCCAGCCTCAGCTCTCTCTCTCTCTCTCTCTCTCT
>PVJS01033667.1:0-22016 GCA_004027185.1 Glis glis
AAGTTGCGGAGGGCCTCACTAAGTAGCTGAGGCTGGCCACGAACCTGAGATCCTCCTGTCTCAGCCTCCCAAGTAATGGGATTACAGGCGTGTGCCACCACGCCTGGCTGGTCATTGTTAATTTACATACAACAGCGCCGGGCGTGGTGGCGCACGCTTGTAATCCCAGTACTTTGGGAGGCGGAGACCGGAGGATCCGGGTTCGCGGCCAGCCTCAGCTCTTGCTCTGTCTCTCTCTCTCTCTCCCTGTCTCTCTCTCTCTCTCTCTCTCTCTCTCTCTCTCTCTCTCTCCTTAGGCCCTCTGCAACCTCGTGAGACCCGGTTTCAAAATAAAGCATAAAAAATAGGGCCGGGGGTGTAGCACGGAGGTAGAACGCCTCTGCGTTCAATCCCCGGTACCGCAAAAAAAAAAAAAAAAATTTACACACACACACACACACACAACTGGCAACATTGAACCACCAAAAGAATGTGGTTGATCTGGATTAGAAAGATAATTTAAGCCGCTTACACTGGAGAAAAATTCTTCTGACATTGTCTTTAAAGAGGTCAAGGACTAAAAAAATCTATAAAGGAAGTGATGAAAATTTTGCAAGAAGTATTCAGATTCATGCAGGGCTTGGACTGTGTTGGAGGTGTTTTGTGGGTTTTTCTTGTTTATTTTCATGTTGCTAACATGCCCCACTGTCCTTGGCATGGGTCCCTCCTTGTGAACCATGGCTGTGTTTTCTGGACTCCCATTGAGTAGAAAGAACTCTCCTCTAGACTCTGTCATGTGCTACTCCGCTACTCTCAGGAAAAGGGATAAGTAAATGTATCCTTAGAAGATTATTCATTTAGCTGGGCGTGGTGGCACCCGCTTGTAATCCCAATACTTGGGAGGCTAAGACAGGAGGATTGCAGGTTTGAGGACAGCCTCAGGAAGTAGTGAGACTCTCATCAACCTAGTGAGACCCTGTTTCAAAATATGAATAAAATAGGGCTGGGGGTGTAGCTCGGAGGTAGAATGCTCCTGAGTTCAGTCCCCAGTACCATACACACACACAAAGAAAAAGATTATTCATTTAAACCAGGCACTGTGGTCCACACCTGCAATCCCAATACTTGGGAGGCTGAGAAAGGAGGAGCAGGTTTGAGGTCATCGTGTGGTAACTTAGTGAGACCCTGTTTCAAAACAAAAAAATATAAAGGGCTGGGAGTGTAGCTCAGAGGTAGAGTGCCTCTGGGTTCAATCCCCAGTAACACATACATGCACACACACACACACACACACACACACACACACAACTAACAACAACACGACTTAGAAGAAGATCATTCATTTAGTGTTTAGGGAGCCCCAAAGAATATCATGGGAAAATTATGGGTAGTGTAAATGGAAACAGCTCAGGATTTGATAACTGTCAAGAAAAATTCTTGGATGTCTAAGGTAATTGTTCAGTAGAAGCATAATAGAACCTGAAAATATGAGCCGTATGTATGCTTTCAAATTCTCTTATAGCTACCTTTTTTTGGTGTGTGTGTGGGGGGGTACTGGGGATTTAACTTGGGTATTCTACCTTTGAGTTATACCCCCAACCCTTTTTATTTTTGAAACAGGGTCTCACTAAGTTGCTGAGAATCTCACTAAATTGCCAAGGCTGATTTTGAACCTGCGATCCTATTGTCTCAGCTTCCCAAGTACTGGGATTACAGGTGTGTACCACCATACCTGGCTAATAGCTACATTAAAAAGAAAAGAAAAACCAGGCAAAGAGCTGGGGCTGTAGCTCAGTGGTAGAACACTTGCCTAGCATGTACAAAGCCCTGGTTTCAATTCCCAGCACCACGAAAGACAAAAAAAAAAAAAAAGAAAGAAAGAAAGAAAAAAAAAAGAAGGCGAGTGGAACCAGGGAAGATTTGATTTTATTTTATCCAATATTCAGTGTCACCAAGAATTATTGAGACCATTTCCCATTTACATTCTTTGTTTTGCACTGAGTCTTTGAAGTCCAATTGTATCTTACACTCACAGCACGTCTTACTGTGGCCCCGCCACAGTTCAAGTCTCCCTGGGCCCATGTGGCCAGCGGCTGCTGTGTCCTACGGTGCAGGTTTAAGGACACCATTGATGCCTTCAGTTCAAAGAAGCTGTGCCATTTGCAAAGACCGGAGCTGAGTCACTGGAAGGATGGGATGTCCTCTGCTCGCGGCCACAGTCGGTGCCGTTGGTACTCTGGCTTATATAAACAGCTTTCCTCTCCAGCCCCAGGGCCAGTTACAGCCGCTGTGATGTAGTTACTCTCACAAAGCACAAGGGGAGCTTTTTGTCTTTGACTCCTGGCGCTGAGCATCAAAGGGCAGATGCAGTCCAGCAGGCTGGCATTCATCACACTGACCCGGGAAGGGCAAGACCCGGATTGGCCGGAAACTGTTCTCTGGTGCTTTGTCAAGGAATTCTGACAGTCTGTCCTTAGATGATGCTGTTGTTGACGTTATCATTTCCCCTCCAGCCAAAGTCAGAAATGTTCAATTATCCAGATGTTTCCAAATGTCCAGAGTCTAGGGCCTTACTTAAAGGAAATTTTTGTTTGACTTTGTTTTGGTATCGAGGGGGATTGAAACCAGGACCAGTCTACTTCCGAGTTTACCGCCAGGCCTTTGAAATATTTTTTGCTTTTTTTTTTTTGTGGTACTGGGGATTGAACCCAGGAGCGTTCTACCTCCGAGCTACACCCCTGGCCCTATATTTTTATTCTTTATTTTGAAGCAGGGTCTCACTGAATTGCAGAGGACCTCACTTAGTAGCTGAGGCTGGCCGCGAACCCGGATCCTCCGGTCTCAGCCTCCCAAGTACTGAGATTACAAGCGTGAGCCACCACACCCGGCTTTTTTTTTTTTTTGCTTTGAAACATGGTCTCTCTAGGTTGTTGGGAGTCTTGCTATGTTGCTGAGACCGTCCTCAAACCTGCGATCCTCCTGCCTCAGCCTCCCAAGTATTGAGATTACAGGCATGCATGTGCCACCACGCCTGGCTTATTTAACTTATTTCATAGAGAGAAGACCTGAAAAATATACTGTTTGGTTTGTATTTTTAGAAAGATTGCAAAATTTTCATTTTCAAAGATAACTAAACTATACCAAGGGCTTTGTTTGGAAGGGTCGATTGAGGTGACTTGGACACCAGAGGGCACCAAAGGTATTTAATATGAATTGGATACTTTGTCTTATTACTTCCCAGAAGGGCAGTTTATTTTTTACCCTAAACCATGTAATTTTCTAAAGACTTGAAGGAAGGCGGCCAAACATCACAAACTCAGTAGAAAGAACTAGAAAAATAAATCACTTATAAGTGACTTGAAAGTGCACTTTCAGAAAATGAAGATTAGTTTTTGAAAACGGAATAGAATGGGTGAATATGTATGATTTCTACACACATTCAAACAAATGTTAGGGACCTGCTTTTTCGTAGAAATAGGAGCGGGAGGAACAGTTCTTCCTTTCATTTCCTGGTCTTTTTGCTGTCCTGTGTCATTAGTTCTGGCTTATTGAACCACTCCTGAGACGCGCCCTGCCCTAGATGACATTTTCACAGGCTTGCGGTTTGAGATAAAGATGACTGAGCTTTGCCAACTCGTAACCGAGCCAACACGGACGCAATCCTCCAACCGGGAGTACAACCGAGTGGGCCCGGTGGCAGCAGCACATATTTGCGAGAAGAGCAAATGCATAAATGGAGCTTTTAAATGTTTATTTACTGTATTACAAATCTTGGCTAGGCCGGGCGTGGTGGTGCACACTTGTAATCCCAGTACTTGGAAGGCTGAGACAGGAGGATCCGGGTTCACGGCCAGCCTCAGCTACTTAGGCCCTCTGCAATTTAATGAGATCCTGTTTCAAAATAAGAAGTAAAATAGGGCTGGGGGTGTGGCTCAGAGGAAGAATGCCCCTGGGTTCAATCCCCAGTACCATACACACACACAAAAAATCTTGACTAAATGTTACTTTAAAAGTTATATCTAGTCATTGTGGAGAATCAAGCTTCTATACCAAATTCTGGGAATGCTTTAAATAATTTTTTTTTATTGGTGGTCCTGGGGATTGAACCCAGGGTCCTTCTACCTCTGAGCTACACCCCAGCCCCCCCTTTTTATTCTTTCACAAATAGGACTTTTTATTTGTTGTTTTTATTTTTTGCAGTACTGGGGATTGAACCCAGGGGCATTCTACCTCTGAGCTATACCCCCAGCCCTATTTTTTTATTCTTTATTTTGAAACAGGGTCTCACTAAGTTGCAGAGGGCCTCACTAAGTAGCTGAGGCTGGCTGCGAACCTGTGATCCTCCTGTCTCAGCCTTCCAAGTCTGGGATTACAAGCCTGCACCACCATGCCCAGCTTATTTGTCAGTATTAAAAATCTGAACTTTAAACAGAATCTTAGACTGGTGGTCCATACCCATCAGCTCTTTGGACTTTAGCACCTGTCTCATCCCCAGTAGCTTTTCCAGAGCTGCCACCTTCCCCTCGAAGCTCCATGAGTTTTCCCAATTCAAACTTGGGCTTCTTCGGCATTTTCACTTTTCCAACAAAGACATCATGAGGAGGATAAGTAGTCTGGCAAGCCTTTTCTCTGTCCTTCCCAGTGCTGTCTGGGATTGATTCATTGACCACTTCTTTTAAGTCATTTGTCTGCACCTCCTGGGAAACGATTTCCATCATCTTCTTCTGGATTTGGTGAGCCTGCTGGTGCTGAGCGTAACAGGTCTTCCATTATCTGATCGTTGCATTTTTTAGCAAAACCAACACGGAACAGATGCAGCAAATATCCGTCGGTGCTCTTGACATCAACGTGAGCTTCGATCATGGCCTGCCATGTTTTGATCGTGGCTCGCCTCTTGTCGCATGTAAGATCCATGCCATGGAAGTTAGGCAGTCAGTTTTTGCCCTGAACATCCTCAGTGATTAGCTTCAATTTCCTACATGCAACTTCACCGTTCTGCAGCTCAGCAGGGCTCACTTCAAACACACGACCCTTAGGCATCAGGTGCAACTTTAGTTCCTTGAGTCCTCGTGACTACTGTTTTTCCAGTGGTTCTTATATTGAACATAGCTGGTACTTTCACGTCATACCCATCTTTCTTAAAAAATGGAGCCACCCGTGTGGGGCTGCTTGGAGAGCCAAAAGGGCAGGAGGGTCCAGCACTTTTTAAAATATTTTTGTTTAAAAAAATTCTTCGCAGGTTTGCAGTTACCTTCAGCAAGTAGTGAGACTCTCAGCAACCTAGCGAGACTCTGTTTCAAAATAAAATTTTTATTTTTTATTCTATATTTTGAAACAGGGTCTCACTAAGTTGCGGAAGGCCTCACTAAGTAGCTGAGACTTGGCCGTGAACCTGTCTTGCTAGGTTGTTGAGAGTCTGATTAAATTGCTGAGGCTATCCTGCGATCCTCCTGTCTCAGCCTCCCAAGTACTGGGATTACAGGCGCACACCACCACGCTTGGCTTTAAATAAGATATATATGTGGATTTGTCTTGCTCAAAGCACTCACAAGATAACATTTGACAATTTGCTTGAAGTACCTCACCTGGTTTAGAATATCTTATCATCTTAGAACTGTTTGGATTTGATATTATATGTAACTTTAAAATTAATGCTATTGTTTTCCAGTTTATTTATTGGTAGTAGGGATTGAACCCAGGGGTATTTTACCTCTGAGCAAAACCCCCAGCCCTTTTTTATTTTTTTATTTTTATTTATTTATTTATTTATTTTTGATAGTACTGGGGATGGAACCCAGGGGCATTCTACCTCTGAGCTACACACCCAGTCCTATTTTTTATTCTATATTTTGAAACAGGGTCTCACTAAGTTGCAGAGCGCCTCACTAAGTAGCTGAGACTTGGCCGTGAACCTGTGATCCTCCTGTCTCAGCCTCCCAAGTACTGGGATTACAAGTGTGCGCCACCATGCCCGGCCACAAATACATTTTTATATAAAGCAAAATTCTCACCCCATCTCACTGTTGTCGGCTTGGCGTGGATCCTTCTCTTTCGATTTCCATACATTAGAGCAGGCCTGCACATATCATATGACTGTGTTTTGTTGTTGTTTACATACGTGGAATTTATACTGTACATGTTATCCTACTTTTAAGAAAACTTTAACATTATGTTTTAGAGATCTTTCAACTTTAGTTCATACATGTAGTTATTTAAATTTACCTTAATTAATTAAATAAAATTCAAATTTTAGTTCCTTAGTCATTTGAGTACTCAGTAGCCACATGTGACTAAGGTCTGCCATACTGGACAGCATAAAAACCATTTCCTTAATTGTAGGAGTTTCTATTATTGCTGCTATAGAGCTGCTACTTTATTCTTTTTATATAGTATTTCATACGGTAGATGCATCATTTATATAGCCATTTTCTTATTGGAGACATTTATTTACATTAATTTTCTGTCACTAGCAGTGCTGTGTTTGGAAATGTTTTTATAGATACTGAGAAGTGGAATTGTCGTATGTATGAAAATTTAGTCTAAATTATTTCTAGATTGCCCTCCCAATGGGCTTACTAGTTTATATTTTCACCAGTGATGTTAGAGAGTTTCTTTCCCCCTATTCTTTTCAACATTGGGGACCATCATCCTTAAAGAAGTTTGCAGCCGGGCATGGTGATGCACGCTTGTAATCCCAGGATTTGGGAGGCTGAGACAGGAGGATCGCAGATTTGCAGTTACCTTCAGCAAGTAGTGAGACTCTCAGCAACCTAGCAAGACTCTCAGCAACCTAGCGAGACTCTGTTTCAAAATAAAAATAAAAAATAAAAGTCGGGCATGCTGGTGCACACTTGTAATCCCAGTACGTGGGAGGCTGAGACAGGAGGATTGCAGGTTCACGGCCAGATTCAGCAACTTAGTGAAGCCCTCTGCAATTTAGTGACCCTGTTTCAAAATAAAAAATAAAATAGAGCTGGGAGTGTAGCTCAGAGGTAGAATGCCCCTGGGTTCAAACCCTAGTACCTCCCCCCACAAAAAATAAACTTAAATAAAATAGGACTGGGGGTGTAGCTCAGAAGTAGAATGCCCCTGGGTTCAGTCGCCAGTACCATACACACAAAAGAAGTTTGCATTCCGTTAAGTGGAATATTTCATCTTTTGGTAGAGTCCTCTGATTTCAGTGGAGGTTGGACATAGTTGTTATTTTCGCTGGTAACATTTGTTGCTTCTTCCTATCCCTTGATAATTTTTCTTTTAGACTGTCTCTTTTTTTTTTTTGGTACTGATCCTATAAGATAATTATATATTCTTGTTAGTAAATCTTGGGTAATATATGTTGCAACTACACCCTTCCAACTTGTCATTTGTCTTTTATTTATGGTATCTTAAATTGCTTATGGTAAGCCAGGTGTGGTGGCGCACGCTTGTAATCCCAGTACTTGGGAGGCTGAGACAGGAGGATTGCAGGTTTGAGGCCAGCCTCAGCTACTTAATGAGGTCCTCTGCAACTTAGTGAGACCTTGTTTCAAAATAAAGAATTAAAAATAGGGCTGGGGGGCCGGGTGTGGTGGCGCATGCTTGTAATCCCAGTACTTGGGAGGCTGAGACCAGAGGATCCGGGTTCGCAGCCAGCCTCAGCTAATTAGTGAGGCCCTTCGTAACTTCGTGAGACCCGGTTTCAAAATAAAGGATAAAAAATAGGGCCGGGGGTGTAGCTCGGAGGTAGAATGCCCCTGGGTTCAATCCTCGGTACCTCAAAAAAAAAAAAAGGGCTGGGGGTTTAACTCAGAGGTAGAATGCCCCTGGGTTCAATCCCCAGTACCGCATAAAAAAAATGCTTATGGTATTTTGTGTGTGTGGTATTGGGGATGGAAAACAGGGACATTCTACCTCTGAGTTATACCCCCAGCCCTATTTTATTTTTTATTTGGAAACAGGGTCTCGCTAAGTTCCTGAGGCTGGCTTCAAACCTGTGATCCTCCTGTCTCAGCATCCCATGTACTGGGATTACGCCTGGCTTGCTTATTGTATCTTAATAAAGTTTTAAATTTTGAAGTAGTCTCCTTAATAGCCAGTCTTTTCCTTTATACTTTTGCATTTTATATTTTCTTTAACAAGCCGTGTTGTACCTCTGCATTATATACCGTCTTTTGTTGTATCTTTTTTTTTTCCCCAGTAACTGGGGGGTTGAACCCGGGGCCTGGTGCATGCTAGAGAAAGGATCTACCACTGAGCTGCATCCTCATCCCTTTTTGTTTTATTTTGAGACACAGTCTCTCTAAGTTGCCCAGGCTGGCCTTGAACTCCTGATCTTCATTGTCTAAGTTTCCCACCTAGCTGGAATTATTATAGACCTGTGCCACTGTGCCAGGCCCTGGATATCTTTATAGTCCTTTTATTTAATTAATTAATTAATTAATTTATTTATTTATTTATTCATTCATTTATTTATTGATAGTACTGGGGATGGAACCCAGGGGCATTCTACCTCCGAGCTATAACCCCAGCCCTATTTTTTATTCTTTATTTTGAAACAGGGTCTCACGAAATTGCGGAGGGCCTCACTAAGTAGCTGAGGCTGGCCACGAACCCAGATCCTCCAGTCTTAGCCTCCCAAGTACTGGGATTACAAGAGTGCGCCACCACGTCCAGCTTTATAGTCCTTTTAGAAAGGTCTATTTTATCTTACATTTAGATTTCAATTCCAGGCTTTCATTTGACAAAGACCCCTCTGCCCTCAAGGTGCTATGATTCTATGAGGTCACACCTGTGAGCACGTTCAAGTTCTTTTATATTGAGATATTTATCTCTGGATGTGTGGATTTACTTTCATCTCTTGTTAGCAGGTTCTGAAACAATCACAATAAATTTATAGATTTTCTATAAGCTTTGCATGTCACTGCATAAACTAGTACTTGTGGGTTTTTTTTTTTTGCCAAACTGGGAATTGAACCCAGGGGCATTCTGCCTCCGAGTTACACCTCTGGCCCTATTTTTTATTCTTTATATTGAAACAGGGTATCAGCTGGGTGTGGTTGCACACACTTGTAACCCCCGTACTTGGGAGGCTAAGATAGGAGGATCACAGGTTCATGGCCAGCCTCAGCTACTTAGGCCCTCCGTAACTTAATGAGACCCTGTTTTAAAATAAAGAATTAAAAATAGGGCTAGGGGTGTAGCTTGAGGTAGAATGCCCCTGGATTCCATCCCCAGTACTGCAAAAAAAAAAGAAAAAAGAAAAAGAAAAAAAGAAATGGTCTCACTAAGTTGCAGAGGGCCTCACTAAGTAGCTGAGGCTGGCTATGAACTTACTAGCCTCCTGTCTCAGCCTCCCAAGTACTGGGATTACAAGCGTGTGCCACCACACCCAGCTTTTTTTTAATATTTGAACCACCCTTTTATTCAACATTGTTGAATAACAATTTATTCAAAATTGTTCACTGTAGTTACTTGTTTTTTAATTTTTCATTTTATTTCCTCAGTACTGGGGATTGAACCCAGGGGCATTCTATCTCTGGGCTACATGCCCAGCCCTTTTTAAAATTTTTATTTTGAAACAGGGTCTCACTATGTTACTGAAGCTGGTCTAGAACCTGCGATCCTCCTGTCTCAGCCTCCCCAGTACTGGGATTCCACCACCCACGCTGTAGTTACTTCTTTGAATGGGTTTTGGCTGACTCAGGGATTCTCCTCAGGCCTTGCTTGGAAAGTTTTGATAAGACCAAGTTGAAAATCTTGTGTAGTTGATGATGCAGTTTTTTAGAAGAGTTGTTGATGTGTGGTATACAGCAATCACTTGGATTAGTAAATATTCTAAAGAAGATTAGCATCCTTCATTTGCATACCTCTTTTCATCTCAGGTTCTCAAATACTTTAAAGATTAAACATAAATTCATAATCAACATAACCTCTAAAAGCTTTCATATTAATATCCAGCAAGTAATTTTTAGGACTGAACTAGCAGTTTGTAGCCTTGGTGTGTTGTTTTCAAAGAACCAAAAACTTGCATTTTCAAGTAATGTTTTTTTTTATCTCAACCCAAGGATTTTGAATTTTTTAGTTTTACAACTCAAAGCTTAGAAATGCAAGAAAGGGTGGTTAATATTAAATTTCCTCCAGGAAAGGCCTTGGCTGGGAAAATAGATCAAAGCACAAACTCCTAAATTTGCCAACATTTCCTGGCAAGTTTGCAGGAATTTCTTTCTCTAGAACCTAATATATTTGTGTACTAACTTCCACACAGGGCTACGGGACGCACCTGATGAATCATTTGAAAGAATATCATATAAAGCATGACATCCTGAACTTCCTCACCTATGCAGACGAATATGCAATCGGATACTTCAAGAAACAGGTACGCTCCCCCCTGAGGTACATTCGCGTTTGTTTTCTCAAAATGCTGCGGGCAGCCTTCGTCCAAGTAAGGTTTTTCCTGCAGCGTCTCCTGCTTGCAAGAAGGACATACATAGCCAGTGTGGTGGCACATGCCTGTAATCCCAGCACTTGGGAGACCGAGACAGGAGGATCACAGGGTCAAGGCCAGCCTCAGCAAGTCAGGAAGACCCTCAGCAACGTAGTGAAACCCTGTTTCAAAATAAAGAATTAAAAAAATAGGGCTAGGGGTGTAGCTTGGAGGTAGAATGCCCTTGGGTTCAATCCCCAGTTCTGCAAAACAAACAAACAAACAAACAAACCACTCATTTGTTCAACATGCTTAAAGTATATAAATAGACAAATTACAAACCATGCACATTACTAAAACAACTACATACGGTGGTGGTCTGAAAGTTTTTGTCTGAAAAGAAGCTTCATTTCTTCAATATCAAGGTTCTAATTACTGCACCCCTTCCTTCAGTGGTGGGGATTGAACCCAGGGCCTCTCTCTTGCTAGTCAAGTGTTTTACCACTGAGCTACATTTCCAGCCCTAATTGCTGCATTTTTGGATGTGCTTTTCTCTTAGAATTTAGACGATCATTAGTTACTGATTTATTGAGAATCCTAGGAGCTGGGCGTGGTGACACACACCTGTAATCTCAGTACTTGGGAGGCTGAGAGAGGAGGATTGTAGGTTCGAGGCCAGCCTCAGCAGCTTAGGGAGACTCTCAACAACCTAGCGAGACCCTGTTCCAAAAAGGGCAGGGGGTGGGGGCGAGGGCTGGAGGTGTAGCTTGGAGGTAGAATGCCCCTGAGTTCAATCCCCAGTTTCTCTCTCTCTCTCTCTCTCTCTCTTTCTCTCTCTCTCTCTCACAATCCTAGGGACACCCCTCCCCCCATACTTTGGGGTGGAAATTTACAGCAGTCATTATTTCTTTGAATTCAATGCAAAAATTAAACCTAATTTTTACTTAATAATCTGGTTCCATTTCAGACTCTTAGATTTTGTTTTTGTGGTGCTGGGGATTGAACCCAGGGGCATTGTACCTCTGAGCTACACCCCCAGCCCTGTTTTATTTGGAAACAAAGTCTCACTAAGTTGCTGAGTCTGGCTTTGAACCTGTGATCCTCCTGTCTCAGCCTCCCAAGTACTGTGATTACAGGCATGCGCCACCACGCCTGGCTAGATTTATGTTTTACTAGGGTCATTTTGTTGTTGTCTACTTCCTATTGTCCTGGTTGATTTCTGATGCTTTTGAACTTCCTGGATGTTTCCAAGCTGAGCCTCTTGGGGAAGGTCGATGAGACCTTGCAGGAAGCGCACCCCATTGTCTGCACACAGTGCGCTCTCCCCAGGTATTTGATGCACAGTCTCCCTATGACCGAATTGTTTTGCTTTGTAGGGTTTCTCCAAAGAAATTAAAATACCTAAAACCAAATATGTTGGCTACATCAAGGACTATGAAGGAGCCACTTTAATGGGGTGTGAGCTAAACCCACGGATTCCCTACACTGAGTTCTCTGTCATCATTAAAAAGCAGAAGGAGGTAAGGGGGTGGACGGTCTTCCTGTGCAGCCGGCCCATGTCGCGGGCTGCTCTCCGTGGTTCTGTGCGCGGATCTGCATGTCAGCATCTCAGCTTGCCCTGGGCCATTTTTCTCCTTTCTAGGTCACTGTTCCTAAGAGGGTCCGTGCTTGTTAAATCAGTATAAAAGACAAAATGTGTACAATATAGTGACGTGTGTGTGTGTGTGTGTGTGTGTGTGTGTGTGATACTGGGGAATTGAACCCAGGGACATTCTACCTCTGAGCTACACCTCCAGCCCTATTTTATTTTTTATTTTGACACAGGGTCTCATTATGTTGCGGAGGGCCTCACTATGTTGCTGCTGAGGCTGGCTGCAAACCTGCGATCCTTCTGGAAAGTACTGGCATTCATTACAAGAGTGCGTCACCACACCTGGCTCACCTGTTTGAATTTTAATATTCATTTTATATAGGCATTTATCTTAGTTCAAATTAATTTCTCCTTTTACATTGGACATTCTGAAGTCTTATCCTTCTAAGTATTAAGTGATTTGTTATCTGATATTGGAGTGACAAGCTGGGCGAGGTAGAGCACGTCTGTATTCCCCGTACTTGGGAGACTGAGACAGTAGGATTGAAGCAACCTAAGACCCTCAGCAACTCAGCGAGACTCTGTTTCTAAATAAATAAATAAATAAATGGACTTGGAGATAGAATACCCCTTGGTTCAATGCCCAGAACAACAACAAAAACTTTTTTTTGCGCCGAGTGTGGTGGCACACGCCTGTAATCCCAGTACTTGGGAGGCTGAGACAGGAAGATCGCAGGTTTAAGGCCAGCCTCAGCAACTTAATGAGACCCTGTTTCAAAGTAAAAATAAAAAGGGTCTGGGAGTGTGGCTTAGAGGTAGGAAGCCCCTGGGTTCAATCCCCAGTATCAAAAAAAGGAAAACAAATTAAAAAAAAATATTGGAGTAACAGTTTTTATGCATATGAACTAAATGGGGCAGTAAAGGGAAATGTTCATCGATTTGTGTACATAGTAATTTTAACGTTCTCTAGGGTAGAACAGAAAAAAAAAAACCCCACATAAACAGAGTGTAATTGGGAAGTACACAGGGCTGCTGATTCCATGGCTGCAGTAGGTGTGCCGGGCCCAGGCCCCCTCCTTGCCCCGTGCGGTCTGCAGGAGCTCAGGAACCGGGGCCTCGCAGCCGCAACATCCCACAGCACTTCCACCCGATGCTTCTGTTACCCATTCTAGCGCACTCTTCTCTAATAATTCACTGAAGAGAGACATGTGTCTTGAACCCATCTTTGTTTTCTGGTTTCTAGTAACATCCTTAATCCCAATTATTAGTTACGTGTCGGACGTTCCCCACGTAACAGCCGGAAAGCTTCTTTCCCAGTGTCTGGTGCATAGGAGCGACTTAGTAAGGTCTTCTCCTTGGCTTGAAAGTGGCTCATACTGCCGGGCATGGTGGCACACACTTGTAATCCCAGTACTCGGGAGGCTGAGACAGGAGGATCCAGGTTCGCGGCCAGCCTCAGCTACTTAGTGAGGCCCTCCGCAACTTAGCGATACCCTGTTTCAAAATAAAGAATAAAAAATAGGTCTGGGGGTGTAGCTCGGAGGTAGAACGCCCCTGGGTTCAGTCCCCAGTACTGCAGAAACAGAACAACAATAGAAAGTGGCTCCTACTTGTGCTTATGCTTCCGTCCGCCACGCCCTCCTCCCGCCGCCCTCCAGCAGCACCAGTTCATCCCTGGGTATTAGCTGAGCACAGGATTCCCTTGGCCCTTCCTACCTGCAGGGGAAAGGCAGATGCACAGAGCTATTTTATGTTATGTTATGTTATGTTATGTTAGTTATTTTATTTTATTTTTTTGGCACTGAGGTCTGAACCCAGGGGCATTCTACCTCCGAGCTACACCCCCAGCCCTATTTTATTTTTATTTTTTAAATTATTTTGGTACTGGGGATGGAAACCAGGGATATTCTACCTCTAAGCTACAACCCTAGCCCTATTTTATTTTTTATTTTGAAACAGGGTCTCACTAAGTTGCAAAGGGCCTCACAAAGTTGCTGAGGCTGGCTGCGAACCTGCGATCTTCCTGTCTCAGCCTCCCAAGTACTGGGATTACAAGTGTGCGCCACCACGCCCGGCTTATTTTATTTTTAAATGATTTAAAAACTAATTTTATTGATGCATTGGAATTATACATCATAGTGAGGTTCAAAGTGATACAAACATACATGCACACAGCACTTGGTGTGTTTACCTCCGCATGGGAGTGTTGCTCAGTGGTTAGACCTGCTCAGCATGCATAAGGCCCTAGGTTCAATCCCCAGCACCACCAAAAACAAACAAAAGTATTCTGCACAGAGCTATTTTATATATTTTGTTTGTTTTTGTTTTGTTTTGTTTGGTGCTGGGGATTGAGCCAAGGGGCATTCTACTTCCAAGCTACACTCCCAACCCCCTTTTTTTAAAAATTTGAGATAGGGTCTTGCTAAGTTGCTGAGGCTGGCCTCGAACCTGTGATCCTCCTGTCTCAGCCTCCTAAGTACTGGGATTACAGGCGTGCCTGGACAACACTGATGTAGTTTTACCAGGACTTTTACTAGTCCCATTCATTTTATGAAGTTCTTTGTTTAATTGTTAAGATTACACAGTATTCATGCTGTAACAATTATCAGCCATATGTTTGAAATAAAGCAATTAGGAACTAGAATTTTTTGCTTTTCTTTGTGAATTCAGCTAGTGACTTTTACTGTTTTGTTTCTTTTCTTTTCTAAAATTCAGTTACGTTGTGGTTCATTTTCAGGATGATGATTTTGGAAGTTTTTGTTCTTTTGCTTTTAAAGGAAAATTGCATGCCTTGGAATTAGTTACCTTAGTATATTCAGGTTGTGTGTGTGTGTGTGTGTGTGTGTGTGTGTGTGTATTGAACAGTCATTCTTCCTCAAGGTATACCCCCAGCCCTTTTTATTTTTTGCTTTGAAACAGGGTCTCACTAGGTTATTGAGGGTCTCTCTACTTGCTGAGGCTGTCCTCAACCTTGCGATCCTCCTTTCTCAGCCTCCCACGCATTGGGATTACAGGAGTGTGCCACCACACCGGGCTAGGAATTATTTTAAAAAAAATGAACAAAACATCTCAAAATTCTAGAATCAGCCACAGTGGTTCATGTCACGGTCGTGTTGCTTAATGGTCAACATTTCATAGCTGTAGTTTTTTGTTTTGTTTTGTTTTGTTTTGTTTTTGTGGTACTAAGGATTGATCCCAGGGGCATTCTATCTCTGAGCTATACCCCCATCCCTATTTTTACTTTTATTTATTTATTTTTTTTTTTGTGGCACTGGGGATTGAACCCAGGGGCATTCTACCTCCGAGCTATACCCTCAGCCCTATTTTATTTTTTGTTTTGAAACAGGGTCTCACTAGGTTGCTGAGAGTCTTACTACTTGCTGGGGCTGTCCTTGAACCTGCGTTCCTCCTGTCTCAGCCTCCCATGTACTGGGATTACAGGTGTGCACCACCACGACTGGCCCTATAGCTGTAGTTTTGATGTAAACAGCATAGGCTGGGGCTCAACCTTGAGATGTTTAGATAATAGTAAGGCTATATCTATTCCAAGCTTTGGGACTTTCCAAAGCCTGTTCATCTCATTCTCCGGAATTGAAAGGAACAGTTCTACCGGGTGTGGTGGTGCATGCCTATAATCCCAGTCCTTTCGTGGCTGAGACAGGATGACTCCAGATTCAACACCAGCCTCAGCAAATTAGTGAGACCCTCAGCAACCTAGTGAGATCCTGTTTCCAAACAATAAATGAAAAACGGCTGGGGGTGTATCTCAGAGGTAGAATGCCTCTGGGTTCAATCCCCAGTAACACCAAAAAAAAAAAAAAAAAAAAAAAAAAGGAATATTCCCTGTTCTGGGAAATGAAGAGGTTTTGCCACTCGACTGCATAGCGAATGCTCAGGGCTGTTTTCCTGCAGCCCTGGTAGAGCTCCCCAGAGAAGCAGAGCCGCATAATTGTCTCTTATGCTAAAGATGACAAGTGGGCCTGAGGGGCAGTGTGTTCTCTTAGTATTGGCTTTTCTGGATGGCAGGGACAAGTCATTCACGGACGGTTGCATTTCTGTCACTGAATGGGCATGGCATCAAAGTTATAAATACCATTCATCCTTTCCTCCCATTTTGTTTCATAATAAAGACTTTGTTAGGAAAATGTTTCCTTAGGTTGGCTGAATTGGCCTGGATCAGCACGTAGCCTTCTTTCACGAAACACATTTTCTTCCTGTGTTTTACAGATCATTAAAAAGCTGATAGAACGGAAACAGGCCCAGATTCGCAAAGTCTACCCTGGACTTTCATGTTTTAAAGATGGAGTTCGACAGATCCCTATAGAGAGCATCCCTGGAATTAGTATGTATTGACCTTTTTTAAAAAGCAACATCTTTGGGGGATGCTCTGAGTTGTGTTTGAAACAATTTCCAGAGTGCAGTCATTTGAAAAGGCTTTGGTGGCCTGCCTGTCTCCACGGGGTTATTTCTAGTCTTTGAAGACGGCAGCGAAAGCTTTCTTTTTAATGTCATTTCTCCTCCCCATTCAAACTAGAGAGAGCGCCCTCTCGTTACAGTTGTTAATATTCACCATTTATTAAGCGCTAGCACCGTGCGAGGCGCTACTCATAAGTACCATTGAAAGTAGGGGACTCCTGTGCTTACGATTGGGGAAATCGAGTCCCAGCATGGTTAGGTTGTTTCACATTCAGTGGTCGGTAGCCAGTAATTGTGGGGATTCTAAGCAGTCCGATTCTGATCTTGAGACATCTTGATGTTGACCCTATGACTCAGTGCTGTCCTGAATGCCACCTGCACAGATCTGTGCTTGACTAGTTTCCATAGAGATTACACTTTGCCATGTGTGTTGGAAATCATGTAATTTGTCTCAAGTTCCTTATTTTATATTAGTTTTCCTAAGGGTTCTTGTGTTTATGTTAGAGATGAGTTGTAGTGGGCTAAACTGTACAAAATAGATGTTTCTGTAGGTCAGAAGCTTTTGAACGTCATTTACCAATCTTATTTGGTTCAAACCCAGGTTCTTATATTGAAGATGTAATAAAATAAAATCAGACCAAATTCCCCAGAAAAAAATTAGATAGTATTTGGGCAAGATTAATAACTACATTACCGAGCCAGGCGTGGTGGCGTGCGCTTGTAATCCCAGTACTTGGGAGGCGGAGACCGGAGGATCCGGGTTCATGGCCCGCCTCAGCTACTTAGTGAGGCCCTCCGCAACTTCATGAGACCTGGTTTCAAAATAAAGGATAAAAAATAGGGCCGGGAGTGTAGCTCGGAGGTAGAATGCCACTGGGTTCAATCCCCGGTACCACAAAAAAAAAAAAAAACAAACTACATTACCTCTCCCCTATAGCAGATTTACTATTAAACCCAGATATTTTGTGTCCCTATCTTGCCCCATTAATGGCATAATAGCTGCCTTGCCCTGGAATGCCTACTTGTGTCAGGCATTCTTTTTCTTCCTCTTCTTTTTTGTTCTTGCCTAGATTAACTAATCCCAGAAAGGATAACATCGCCTAATTTTTAGAGTTCTGTTTTATGGTGTGATAAACTGAGAGGCAAGGATCTTATTTAGGGTAAATTGATTTTTAAGGAGAGAGCTGAATGAAAATCAAATCCAGATCTATGGGACTCCAGGCTGTCTACAGTAAAGCTTCTCACATTACATGAGGAGCGGGGTCTTGGCCAAACGAAACAGAGACCAGAGCACAGTTGTTTCTTTTTCTTTCTTTTTTTCCCTTTCCCTTTTTTGTGGTCTTGGGGATTGAACCCAGGGGCGTTCTACCTCTGAGCTATACCCTCAGAACTTTTTGTTGTTGTTTTTGTTTTGTTTTGAAACAGGGTCTTGCTAGGTTACTGAGAGTCTTGGTGTGTTGCTGAGGCTGTCCTTGTGATCCTCCTGTCTCAGCCTCACAAGTACTGGGATTACAGACATGCACCACCATGCCCAGCTCTATTTAACTTTTCATTTTGAAACAGAGTCTCACTAAGTTGCTGAGGCTGGTCTTTTTTTTTTTAGTCTTTCTCTCTTTTCTTTTCTTTTCTTTTCTTTTCTTTTCTTTTCTTTTCTTTTCTTTTCTTTCTTTCTTTCTTTCTTTCTTTCTTTCTTTCTTTCTTCTTCCTTCCTTCCTTCCTTCCTTCCTTCCTTCCTTCCTTTCTCTTCTCTTCTCTTCTCTTCTCTTCTCTTCTCTTCTCTTCTTTTCTTTTCTTTTCTTTCTTTCTTGAACCCAGGGGCACTCTACCTCTAAGCTACATACACCTCCAGACCTTTTTTATTTTTTATTTAGAAACAGGATCTTGCTAGGTTGCTGAGAGTCTTGCTACATTGCTGAGGCTGTCCTCGAACCTGCAATCCTCCTGTCTTAACCTCCCAAGTACTGGGACTTCAGGCATGTGCTACCATGCCTGGTGTTTTTTTTTTTTTTTTTTTGTGTGTGTGTGTGGTACTGGAGATTGAACCCACGGGCATTCTACCATCAAGCTACACCCCCAGTCCTATTTTTTATTCTTTATTTTGAAACAGGGTTTCACTAAGTTGCAGAGAACCTCACTAAGTAGCCAAGGCTGGCCAAGAACCCAGATCCTCTGGTCTCAGCCTCCCAAGTACTGGGATTACAAGTTCATCATGCCTGGCTCTTTTACATGGCGATGAGCAAATCATTCAACTTATAGTTTAAAAAAATGCAGTACTGGATTATTTTTCCTGCTTTCCTATAAGAGGTTGAAGTTCCTGCTTTAAAAAAACACAGTAACATAGACAGCAGTGTCGTCAATCCGGGAAATGTTTCATATTGTGCATTGTGAGCTGTTTAAGGAAGTAAAAAAATGCTATTCATTTCAGTCTGTTCCCCCAAACAGACTTTTATGGAGGCATGGCTGTAATTGATTTTGCTTTTGATAAGTATTGAGTATGTTATTCTCTTGACCAAAAGCAGTTCTCATTTAGTGTTTAATTTCGTTGACATATAGGAGAGACAGGCTGGAAACCAAGTGGAAAAGAGAAAAGGTAAGTAAGATGGACAAGAGGATGGTGATGGAGGCGCTCTCTTCCCCCGCCCAGCAATTCAGAGAGAAAGGGCAAACAGGTTATCACCAGTCATACAATCTAGTTGGTGGGTTTCAGTTTTCATACAAAGTTCTGGAACGGTTCCAGCATTAGGTTTTTGTAAGAATGAGCTGAAGAGTAATCAGGGTAAATATGAATCCGTGTCCCTTGTTGTGTATTCTTTTCCTTTCAAGTAAAGAGCCCAAAGACCCTGACCAGCTCTACAGCACCCTCAAGAGCATCCTCCAGCAGGTGAAGGTGGGTGAGCTCGGTCTCCTCCTGCACACAGTCTGAAATGATTTCCCACGTGGAACTTCCAGATTATATACCTTAACGTTTTTCTTTACCCAAGAGTCACCAAAGCGCTTGGCCTTTCATGGAACCTGTGAAGAGGACAGAAGCTCCGGGATATTATGAAGTTATAAGGTTCCCCATGGGTAAGGCCACTAACATTTTCTAAGTATAGATTTAAAACACTTCGGGCTAAGCCAGGCGTGGTGGCGCACACTCGTCATCCCAGTACTTGGGAGGCTGAGACAGGAGGATCGCAGGTCCGCTGCCAGCCTCAGCAACTTAGTGAGGCCCTCTGCAACTTAGTGAGACCCTGTTTCAAAGTAAAGAACAAACAATCGGGCTGGGGGTGGAGCTTGGAGATAGAATGCCCCTGGGTTCAATTCCCAGTACCGCAAAATAAATAAATAAATAAATAAATAAATAAATAAATAAATAAATAAATAAATAAAATATTTAATAAAATAAAACTCTCGGGCTGGCGGTGCGTGGGGGATGGGTGGGTGCTGGGGTGATCTGTGCTGCTCCATGGTAGAGCGGGAAGTGTGTGATGGCTGGCGGGCTCCGTGTATCTGTGGAGGGGCAGTGATGTCAGAGTGGAGTGACCAAGGCGAAGCGGTGGTTCTGTTCATTAGAGACCTTCTGCAGCTGCCTGCCTGCCTGCCTTCCTTCCTTCCTTCCTTCCTTCCTTCCTTCCTTCCTTCCTTCCTTCCCTCCCCTTCCCCTTCCTTCCTTCCTTCCTCCCTCCCCCTTCCTTCCTTCCTTCCTTCCTTCCTTCCTTCCTTCCTCCCTCCCTCCCTCCCTCCCTCCCTCCTTCCTTCCTTCCTTCCGTCCTTCCTTCCTTCCTTCCTCTATCTTTTTTTGGGGAGGGTACTAGAGATTGAACCAGAGGCACTCTACCTCTGAGCTACACCCCCTTTTTTATTTTTTGTTTGGAAATAGGGTCTCGCTAGGGTTTCCCTTCGTATACCTGCCCCCCCTACCCCCTTCCTCCCTCCCCATACCTGTTAGTGAGTTTGGTGTGAAACCTTGTATGGCTGCAACCTTATTTAAACTGTTCCCTTTCTCAATCTTCATTTTTCTCCTCCCCACCTCCCTCCCCAATCCCTTCCCGCTATTTTACTGGTTTCTCTGCTCCTTCGACCGAAATCCCTTCTGCTTCCTATTTTTGTTCTGGCTTCCACAAATGAGAGCAAACACAAGACCCTTGGCTTTCGGAGACTGGCTGATCTCACTCCGCATGATATTCTCTAGATCCTTCCATTTCCCTGCAATGACCTGGTGTGGGAGACCCCCCACATTTAACCAGTCCAGCAACGTGCAGATGACAATGTGCTGAAATGAGAGGCAGGCTCTTCTGATCCTTCTCTATTTGTCATCTCTTCCAAGTGATAAATGTGAAAGGAAAAATGAGAGGGACTCACGAGGTCCTGCGTGACTGAGAGTTACTGACAGGTGTTTCCTACGGCACTGATTTTCACATGAATGTTATATATAATTCTAACCATTTCAACAGCCTAAGCTCCTGGTACCTCCGTCTGCTTTTCTTTTGCTCTTCTCTCCGCCCCGCTCCTATACACGGTAGTACAAGAACACCAAAGGGAGGGTTGACTCCTTCTAGAATTCTCAATGGAAGTTTGATTTGGGAATCTGTATTTCCTGCTATGTGAAAAATATGTTAAAATGCTTTGTTTCCATTTCCAACCTGAGGTAGCCGGGTTCTGCATCCTCCTCCTCTGGGCCGTGTCAGTTTCTCTTCTGCTATCCTGAGCTATACCCCTGGCCCCATCTCAGCTTCTTTTGGGAAGCCCTCGTGGGAAGGTGTATGACTGTGGAGAGAGTACTTCCCTTTCAGCACCTGTCAATGTGCGCCCTGAAGACCTGCAGTGGTAGATCCAGCAGGTCTGTCATGACCCACTCAGCCTGCTCTGTGGATGCGTCTTGCTTGTTCCAGTTTAAGAAAGGGGTAGCTGGGCAACCTCATGCCCATAACCTCAGTACGTGGGAGGCTAAAACAGGAGGATCGCGGGTTCCAGGCCAGCCTCAGCAACTTAGTGAGGCCCTCCGCAATTTAGTGAGACCCTGTTTCAAAATAAAAAATAAAATAGGGCTGGGGGTTTAACTCAGAGGTAGAATGCCCCTGGGTTCAATCCCCATTACCACTAAATAAATAAATGAATAAGGGAGGCTGAGACTGGAGGACCCGGGTTTGCGGCCAGCCTCAGGTACTTAGTGAGGCCCTCCGCAACTTAGTGAGACCCTGTTTCAAAATAAAGAATAAAAAATAGGGCTGGGGGTGTAGCCTGGAAGTAGAATGCCCCTGGGTTCAATCCCCAGTACTGCAAAAAAAAAAGAATAAATAATACATACATACATACATACATACATAAAATATAAATAAAATAAGCCAGGTGTGGTGGTGCACGCTTTTAATCCCAATATTTCGGAGGCTGAGACCGGAGGATCCGGGTTCACGGCCAGTCTCAGCTACTTAGTGAGGCCTCCGCAATTGAGTGAGACCCTGTTTCAAAATAAAGAATAAAAAATAGGGCTGGGGGTGTAGCCCGGAGGTAGAATGCTCCTGGGTTCAATCCTCGGTACTGCCTCCCCCCAAAAAATATATATGAATCAAAAAAGGGCTGGGGATATAGTTCAGAGACAGAATGCTCCTGAGTTCCATGTTCAGTAACCCTCCCCACACCCCCCCC